>RJWM01004351.1:0-102379 GCA_004363535.1 Dasyprocta punctata | reverse complement strand
ATAGGCATCTGCAGCATTCAGAGAAGTTATAAATCTCATTCTTTCCACATTTCTTTCTTCCTTTGCTTTAGAAAAATGGTCCCTCGATTGTGCTGTGAAAGGAAGTCCAGCGGAGGGTGGGAAGAATGTAAAGGGTGGGTAGGAAGAAGCTGACACACCATTAAGGCTTGGCTGGGGACCCAGCATTCTGCGATCTGTTCGTTGGTCACAGGATCACAGCACCCATTCAGATCTAGAGACACATACCTCGCCCTCCATGGAAGAAATACTACAGAATCTGGTTTTTTTAGTCTTCTGTGAAATTTTAAACCAACCAGTGAGTCATCTGTCTTTGGATACAGGAAGGAGCCTTTATAGGAGTTCCATCCTGTGCTTTCATTCACTGGCATCTCTTTTCTTTGGTAACTATTCACCTTCTGAGTTTTTCCACCCTTTTGGGGGGCATTTTTAAAGAAACTGTATACCAAATTGTCAAAGCTAAAGTTGTAGGCTGCTACAAGCCAAGCAAAAAACTTAATGAATGGTGGAGTGAATGATGGGCTGTGTGGTTTGTGGGATTATCACAAATATTTTGACCCCCAGAATATCCTGAAATGCTCAGCAACCCTGACCAGGCTGGGCATTTTCCTCCCGTGTTTTCTATCCCAACAGCTAGCAGCTGCTTCTCGGTCCGGACTGAAATGTCCAGGTTGGCTGTAATGCAGCATCCCTCAGAAGGAGAGAGGAGCAATGATGCCAGAGGGTCAGATCAGAAAGTCTCTTCATGTTGGTTTTGTGGTGCTCATAATACAAAGGACCACAAACTAAGTGGCTTCACCAAAAGAATTCATTGCCTCGCAGTGCGGGAAGCGAGACACTGAAGAGGAAGGTATCAGCAGGGCAGACTCCTTCGAGGACTGTCAAAGAGCAGCCGTTCTGGAAATCTTTGGTGCTGCTTGACCTATGGATGCATCACCTGGTTTCTGTCTCTGTGTTTACTTGGTCTTCTCTCTGAGGATGTGTCTGTCTTTGGATTTCCTCTTCTCAGTCCTCTTTCCACCAGTTTTATTAGGTTAGGGACCACCCTAACAGCCTCATTTTAACATGATCACCTCTGTAAAGACCTTTTCTCCAAACAAGGTCACACTCTGAGGTTACCGGGGTCAGATGTTGTCATATGAATTTTTGAGAAGGAATGATTCAGCCCTTCTCATCCTTGTAAACTAGCAAAGAAGTGCAGACTTTGAAATCAGAATTTTTATTAGGATCACTTAAGACAATATTTAATAAAACACTTAAACTGTGAAGTATGACACAGATGTGAGGTTCTGCCAGCAAAATTGCTGGGCACATTATCATCATTTCAGCCTGTTTCTTCCAGGTTCCTCTAATGTCTGGAAGCATGACAAGGAGACCACCACTGTACAGAAAGCCTGAAGAAGGTGAAGGTGTCTACTACCGCAGGGTTACGAAGAGAAAGCAAAACACAGCTACCCTTAGCATATGCTTCTAAGGAATTTGGATTTGCTAATTAATTTCTGCTTTTCCGTGGCCATCCCAGAAACTTCCTCCAGAATTTTTATTGGACTTATTAAGACTTATTCTTGTACTTTAAGGCCAGTGGGCTTCTGTGTGAAATAGAAAAGCTGTGTTAGAGGAGACCTCACAGCTGCCCTTCGCTGCTTAAATGAAAAGCCTGAGGACCACCCTCTCTGGAGTAAATCTACAAAAAAAGGCAATGAAAAGGTTAGCGTTCTCTCTGACTAAGAATTAAGAATATGTTAGCCCTCCAAGATATGCCTTTCTAGGATTATCAACAAGATTAATTTTAAAGAGATTTCTTTTTCTTTGTGTAATATTTTTCTGAGAATAATTTTGTTTGCTCTGAAAGCCATCACCGCCAGGCATTTGAGGAATGTCTCGATTGCTTTATCACCTGTTTGCAGCCCACCAGCCCCCGCCCCAGCCTGTCATACTTTCACGGCAACAGAAGATCAAAATGCATGTGAATAGGAAGAGTATCACCCATAAAGCAGAGCAGAGAGCGTAATAGGCACCAAGACACTAATCTACCCTGCGTGGGTTTGTTTCTGTGTTTCTGTGTATAATGACTTTATTCCTCAGTGGAGTCTAGGTGTCTCATGAAGGCCCATATATCATAGCAAGATTATGTAAACAACAGAAGAGGGACCAAAGGAAAGGCATGGGTGACAAAATCAGAAAATAGGGCAGGAAGCCGGGCATGGTGGCGCACGCCTTTAATCCCAGCACTCGGGAGGCTGAGGTAGGAGGAGCGTTGTAAGTTCGAGGCCGGCCTGGGCTACAACGCCAGCGCAAGGCCAGCCTGAGCTACACAGTGTGACCCTGCCTCAAAAAACCAGGGCTGGGAGTTTGGCTCAGTGGCTTAAGCGCCTGCCCTGGCAGGCGCAAGGTTGTGAGTTCAATCCCCAGTAACGCAAAAAAAAAAAAAAAAAAAAAAAAAAAAAAAATAGGGCAGGCTGAAAATATTGCCATGCATACACAGGCTCCCATGACCTCGTAAAAGTGGACCTTGGAAGGTGCCCGGTCTCCAGATGGCCATGGTGTTCCTCACTGGGTGCCCAGTGTCTTTGAGATACTAATACACAGAACTTCACTGGGGTGCCTTCTCTGAGTCCATGCCTATGGGGAGATTTCTTCCATGGGGCCTCGTTAAAAGGACTCTGTGTGACGAACAGGATCCTCAGCCTCCCTCTGCCATAGCCATATTAGTGGACACCAGGAGGTTGGCCTCTTATACCATCTCTTGATGCAAATCAGTGTCATAATACTGTGGCATAATTTTAAAAAGAAAGGGTCTAAAAGAACATAGTCCAGATCAACACTCCCACATGGTGTGACTCCAAGTAGCAGATTACCTGAGAATATTCACAGTAGTGTTTCTGAACTTTTTTGGAATATAAACAAATACAAACTGAGAACCTAGTGTGCCCAGATACCTCAGATGATTCTACTTAATCTGCATAGCAACTCCAAAGGTAGATACTCTTGCTGTCCCTCATTGCAGATTAGAAATTTTTTTTATTTAAGAGAAAATGGACACAGAAGACAAAAACAAAAAGCAAAAAAGACAAACAAACAACAACAACAAATCTGATACGATAACATTGTAGGTTTACACAATGAGATGGTTGAAATTTGGCCATAGTTACAATATTGCATATAGTTACCTTCATAGGGGTTGTTCAGATTGACAGATATAGATAGCAAAATTTATCAAATCATGAGTATTAACTTTTCTTTTTCAATAGCTAATGCATTTAGTAATATAATCATTTTAACTGTCGTATGTATACCTATTTATAAATTTATGTCTTTTTCCTTTTCCCTTCCTTCCTTCCTTTTTTCCCCTTAGACTACCTCTTGTTAAATAAATGCCCATATCATCAGGTCTAACATAATCAAGCAAGATGGTTTAGAATGAAACCAATAAAGAATAAAAGAATGGTCATAAAGAAGACAAACAAAAAACTAAAGGAATCAACAAACAACAACAACATATCCAATACTATAACATTATAGGTTTATGAAATGAGATGATTGGAATTTTACAGTAGTTGTAACATTGCATATCATTACCTTCAAGGGGGTTGTTCAGATTGACAGATAAAGAAATGTAAGGTTGATTTCATCGTATGAGTATAAACTGTTCTCTCTCACCAGTTAATGCATTTAGTAATATAGTCTTTCAAACTATCTTATGTATACCCTCATATAAATCTATGCCTTTTTCCTTTTCCCTTCCTTCCTTCCTCGGTTCCCCTTGTAATACCTCTTATTGTCTTCAAAATAATTGCCCATACCAATTCTTATTGTCTTCAAAATAATTGCCCTTACCAATTGGCCTAATATAGTCGAATGAAATAGTACTGAATAAAACCAATAACAAATAAAATAATGGAAGCAATACATAGTAATGCAGCGTTGATTTCTGTAATGCCTCATATTATCTTCTAGGCAGTTGCCTATATCATCTGTTGTAATACAATCAAACAAAGATAGGTTAAAATCCCTCAAAACAGAACAGTGAAAGCAATACCTGGTTTCGAATCAAGGTGATCAAATATCATTAAAGGCTACCCTAATAAATTTTGTTATCTTTAAAATAGCTGTCTTTGTCATCATATATAATAAAGTTAAGCAGGTCGAGGTAGAATAAGTTTAAACTAAACAGCTCATTGGAAACAATACTGGACTCAAATCCCAATGATGGATTATTCATTTGTCTGCCCCGCTCGGTGATATCCCTCTGTCGCTGTTTCTGGAGCTGTGGACTTTTTTATCTCTCTCTAGAATGTCCCTCAGTATTCTTTGTAGGGTTGGCTTGGTTGTCACAAATTCCTTTAGTTGTTCTTTGTTTTGGAAGTATCTTGTTTCTCTGTTGATTTTGAAAGATAATTTTGCAGGGTACATCAGTCTGGGTTGGAAGTTATTTTCCTTCAGGGCTTGAAATACTTCACTCCAAGCTCTTCTTGACCTGATGGTTTGTGTTGAGAAGTCTGTCATGATTCTGATGGGCCTTTCTTTGTAGGTAATCTGTCTCTTTTCTCTAATAGCTTTTAATATTTTGTTTTTGTGTTGAATTTCTAGAATCTTGATTATTATATGTCTGGGTGTAGGCGTATTTTGGTCATGTTTAGCTGGAGTTCTATATGCTTCACTTATCTGAAAGTCTCTTCCTGTTCCCATGCTTGGAAAGTTTTCTGAAATTATTTCTGTAAATAGGCTTTTAAGTTGATCTGTATTGACCCCTGCTTTTTCACTCACACCTTTTATTCATAAATTATATTTCCTTGGGTTGTCTTGCAGCCATTGCACTGCCGCTTCCAGGTTTCTTATTATTTTTAGGAGATCTTTCCTTTCTCGATCCCAGGCTTCTAGCCTGTCTTCCAGGTTTGAAAGTCTATCTTTAGTTTCCTTCAGGTGGTTCTGCCAACTTTCATTGGAGTCTTTGATTTCCTGGTAGTCTCTCTGAATCTGTTTCATGTATTCTAATTCTTTTTTGTTTTGTTCCTTCTCGATTTCCCTCAATTTTCCACACTCCACCTTTCTGTCTATGTCTCCTTTAGAGATACCTAGTGATTCCTTTATTATGTATTTCATTTCTATTCTCAGTTGGGTCAACAGTTCCACTCTAATTTCTTTTATAGCTTCATGGAGTTGTCTCCCCACTTCAGTTGTCATCACCTCAGAGATTTTAATTGTTGGGCTCCCGACCTCTTCTGCGTTTGCTTCTCTTGGATTTGCTCTGCTTGATTCGGAGGCCAGAGAGCGCCCTCTACCTTTCCATCTTGGCATTTTCCTGGGTTGTTCAGGAGTCTTGTGGTTTCTCTGGAGTGAGCCCATGTTGGTCCACTGCCTTTCCCCAGCCCGTCTCTGCTCCACAGATGTCTGGTACAGTGCGCAGGAGCAGGGCCACTGCCTGGGAACCTGTGCCGGCTGTCCGTAAAACTTCCCCTATCACCCCTAGGGCGCATGTGGAGCCTTGGTCTCCAGACCTAGACAGTCAATCGATCACTCCCATGCTGGTCCTCTGCCTTTCCCCAGCCTGTCTCTGTTCCACCAATGTCTGGTACCGTGCACCAGGGCAGGGCTGCTGCCTGGGAACCTGTGCCGGCTGTCTGTAAAACTTCCCCTATCACCCCTAGGGCATGTGTGGAGCCTTGGTCTCCAGACCTAGACAGTCACTCGATCACTCCCGTGCTGGTCCTCTGCCTTTCCCCAGCCTGTCTCTGTTCCACCAATGTCTGGTACCGTGCGCCGGGGCAGGGCTGCTGCTTGGGAACCTACGCAGGTTGTCCGTGAAACTTCCCCTGCCACCCCTAGGGTGCGCGTGCAGCCTTGGTCTCCAGGCCTAGGCAGTCACTCGCTGGGACCCTCCGGGGCTCAGTCGGAGCAATTTCTTTGGGACCTTGCCCAATTAGGTGCGGTTCCGGTCTCAAGATGGATGCCAGTCCCTCGCTCTCCCTCACGGGGTGAGGCATGGGGGGCTGGGACCCACCGTGCTCACCCACTCACCTGCTTCAGTCCACCTGGCTCCATGATCGGTCACCACCTCTGCTGTCGCCGCTGCAGTCACAGCACTTTAATCGGTCGCAGCACTTTAATCGCACTTTCGCAGGACGCTCCCCGCCGCTAATTGGGTTTGGCTTCTGTCGGAGGTGCCGCCAGCCCCCACCTTTGTTTGGTTACTTCTTTTTTTACTCTTTCTGTGGGCTTCAATTCTCGTTTTAGATTCTTCTTGGGTCCAGAGGACCCATCTCCCTCTTTTTTTCTTCTCTCTGTTATTATATTCCAACATTTGGATGGTATCTTTCAGGGAGTCCCCCTATCGCGGTGTTCACTGTTCCGCTATTTTCCAGGAAGTCTTCAGCAGATTAGAAATTTGAGGCCCCATGAAAATACGTGACATGCCCCCAAGTTACCCAGTTAGTGGTGGAATCAGGTATAAACTCAGACAGTCTGAGTTCAGACTGGCATAAATCACCTCACAGACCTACCCATGACAAACCATTTAATAACCTGGTTAAACTGATGAAGCTGTATCTCAAGAAAAATATGCACATGGACATAAACACAAAAATCTACATATCATCTTTACTGTGTTCATATATTCCCGGAAAATCTTCCAAATAGCCAAGAGCTCCAGGCGAGGAGATAGACAGAGTGAATGTCATTGAGGACTTTCTTGGAAACAGTTTTCTTAGGAGGACTTTGTGAACTGAGAGAGCAAGCAGCCGAAGAGCTTAGGTGATGGCAGAAGCCTGGCTACGGCCATGTAAGGGTACAGATCCATGAGCTTAGAATCCGAGAGCCCTGGGGAAGCCTCGTGCTCTCTTCTGGAAGTCGAGCATGACTGTGAAGGGGTGGCCCTTATTGCGGTGCATGCTGTGAAGCTGGCCAGGGGACACCTGTAGGAAAGCGCTCAGTATCTGCCCTAAAACATGGATGAAAGAGTGGTGGTGGCCCCCACATTGTTTTATCTACGCAATCACTTGAGAAATACTCTTCTGGTCCAGCATGGCCATGTGGATGTTCTAAGGGGGCACAGTGTTATCTGCCTTTGGATGGTCCCAACTTCCTGGCAAGCTCTTTAGATGGATGCTGCACATTGATCCCCAGGAACCTGAGTGCCTCACCCGGCGCAGCTGAGTGAGTATAAAGTGTTAAAAGTTGGAAGACACTTGACACCCGTGATGGCTTTGATTTTTAAAGAGTTGAGCTAATGCGATGTTTCTGCTCTCTCAATCTTAATGCCAACTGTCTATTGAAACCATATCTTCTGACAACAAAACCAAATGCAAAAAAAGACACTTATATTTGTTTTTTTAGTGACAATGAAAGTTAACAAGTGTAATGTGAAGTCATTGGCTAGAAAGAGTTGAGTAGGAAATGTATCACAGGAACCTAAAGTGCCAGAAGACGGGGTAGGCTCCCAATTCTTCTTTAAGTGGTTTATTTGTTTGGTTTGTTTTGTTTGGCTTAGTCTTAGCCTTTATTCATGAATAAACTAGGAATTATTTATTGAACGTCTACATTTCCAGCTCTCAAAAGAACTACACAGACAAAACCCTTGCTCTAGAGAGTTAACCACTGATAATACAGGAGGTCAAGCACTGATTCTGAACCACTAGGAGCCTTCCATTCACCTTTCAAACTGTGTACAGATACTGATTTCCTCTATAAACACCAATACAATTTTTTGTTATGGACAGCATAATGGGTACTTTTATGTCTATAAGTGGACAAGAGATACATTTTGCTTTCTAAGACTATGTCAAGTATTTTGTTTTCCATTTCTGTTTTTCTAACATACCCTCCACGGTTCTGTCTGAGCTGTTGGCATTCTCTATGACATTTGGTGACAGCTCTCTGTTACTCTTTGCTGTCACCCTGGCCATTCTTTCCTCTTTGCCACAGCCTGTCATCTGGGCCTTCCCATCTTTGCCTGCTATGCATCTTTAAGTGGTTTTTGAAGCAGATTCTGAATAAGCAATCATAACCGTGAAGTGATATTGAGTTCACAATTTTGCAAAAAAAAAAAAATGCTGGTAATAGATAACTGTATGACAAATACTCTTAGAGGACCTTTGCTTGGATAGTTTAACTTATTCTGCAGACCTCATGTGGCCAGTACTGTTACTACCTTCCCTAATTTATAGGGAAAGGAGCTAGAATTCACTCTTTTTCCATGAAGTGTGTGTAGTCTTATTTCTCTACAAAGTGATCCAAGACGCTTTCCACGTGGAAAAATTGAACTACAGTTGACTCATTGAGCCAGGACGTCAGATCTTCAGAAGGAAAAATTGCAAAGATTGGGGGCCTATCTGTTAGAACAGCAAACATAATTTGGGTTTAGTTCCAACCCACATTAAAAGGCAGGATGGACTCAGACCTTAAGCTGTGATGACCCAGAGCACCCCTGATGCTCCCCTTCGGGCCTGAGACCCGTCTTTCCCTAGCTGCTGAGAATATACTTTGCCGAGGATCACGGCTGAGTCTGTCTCCGGGCACTGTCCTCCAGGAGAGGGAGCTTCTTACCACGGTTCAACCTCCTCTCCAGTCCAGGCAGGGAGCAAGGGCGCCTCAATCTTAGATCTAGGGCATCTCTGCGAGGCCCCCCAGCTCTGGTGAATCTGAACTGTGGTTAGCACCCTGCCCTGCTGTCTCACACTGTCCTCACTTGCTGTAAGGGTAGTGCCCTTGGGACCCTCCCCTCCCTGGAGAGCATCTCACAGCTGCATCTTGACTTTGGAATCTGTTTTTTTTGGGAAGCCTGACCCATGACATCTGTTTTAGCTTGCAGTATTCATTTTATCAACTTTAAATCAATGAATGATTGCTTTCTCATCTCATGTAGGACGTATTAAATCACTTTTTTTTAAATGTCTGCATCTATTTTTGTGGTGTCCCATTACTTTGTGAAAGCAATATATCTTTAATTGCATGTTGATGAAGGTACCATAAGAATACTTTGATGTCACCTGGTGGGTGTGTGTATGCATGCACAAAAACATACACAATGACAAAAGTACTGATTTAGATTCATAGCAGTATGTGTGCTTATATAAAATTGAGATAATTACATATAGCATCATAGAGGTAGTGGTATAAATCTGGAAAAATACAAATGACACAAACACATTTTATATACATAAACATAGAGATGTAAATGTATATAGAGCTACAGACAAAACTTAGCTGTGAATATATGGATATGGATTTTTGTTTTTTGGTGGAGCCCCTTTCTAGGTCCTGATTTTGATCCAGCGCTTCTATCTTCCTTTTGGGCCGCTAGTCTTTATTAGGACGGGTAGGGTGAGACTGATCAGGTATGCCCTACCTGCCTTACCTCAACTGCTGGCATACGTCAAGGAAAGTTGTAATATGCTACAGATAGGGTACAAAATCATCTTTCATGAGCGTCTCTATGAGGAGTGATCAGAACTACAGTAAATGCTGCTGCTGAGTGACAGCCCACCGAAAGGCAGGCTTGTAAAGACATCATGGTGTGTCCTCGTCCACCTCGTTCACTGGATCTGGCACTGTGAGACCTTGGAGTCTTTCCCAAAGTCAAATGACCGTGAAAGGTGAACCTTTTAAATTCATTCAGGACACTGAGGAAGCTACAACAGTGCAACTAAAGACACTCATGAAAGAAGACTTCCAGGTCTGCTTCAGAAAATGCCAGGAATGACAGGGATAAGGATGTTAGAAGAGGTAGTAATATGAGGAAGATTAATCATACTGTATCTTTACTGTAGTAAATCTAAAAGTTGTGTAGACATTTGCTATTTTTTGGTCATGTTGCATACCTATATGTCATATATGTGCAATATACAGATTACATATCATATATCCACATATATTATATATATGGACTGTATATCTATGTACATATGTGTGTGTGACTTTATTGATGAGACAGCAAGCCTCAGTGAAATTGCATGTATTCTAAGACAAAGAATCAGACTACATTATTCCTTTCAGGATCCTAATCAGCTGACCCAGCCATCATGTATTGAATAAAAGCTCAGTTTGAACCTAAGACAGGGGCCATGCAAGAGGACAGTAAAAAACAAATGTTTTAAAAGATTCAGTCATCTAATTGTTTTGGGAATTTCTTATGTATTCAGCCCAGCGGTGCCTGAGAATTGAGTTTGTGCTTGTGCACACATGTGAGGAGAAGGAAAGGTTTGTTGAAAGGAATCCTCTGCATTACTGAGTTTATCACATTGTTATATGACAGTATTCACAGAGGGAAAGGGGTGCATATTTAAGTACAAATTAAATGATAAGTAAACAAGTCCAAATTGAATAATAAATAAGAAATGAATGATCAAATATGAATTTTTTTTACATTAGATAGGCTTTATTTTGGATAATAGCATAGCTGGAGATTCAGACAATAATTTTTCATTTCATCAGATCATTCTCTAATTACTAAAACTCCCTTTACCTTGGCGACGTCCTTCTATTTTTATGTTCATCAGCCTTCCTAAGGATACTCCTTTGCATTCTCATGAATCACACTGTGGAAAGAATTTCTCAAAACAAACATCTGGGTGGGAATTTTTTTGCTCACATTTCATATTCTATTACTTCCCCCCGTTATCTATTCTAGGAATAATGATTTTTTTTTTTTTTTGCTAGCCTCGTTGAATCTTCTTAGGTTTTTAACCAACCATCTTTACTCTTTTGAATGAATTTAATTTGCACTGCTACTTTTTCTTTTTGCCGACTCTGAAGATTGCAATCAACTTCTTTTTGCCCTTCACTCTACATTTTAAAATTATTGATTCACATGGTATACAGTATATAAATGAAGCTTACAAATGCAATTTCATTGGTTCCTAAAGTACTTTCCCCATCCCTTCAGTTCTCTGAGGTTCCAGCAATTCTAACTGTATTCATAATATCTTAGCCCATTAGCAGTCAGGATTTGTTTGGACCAAGTAAACTATATTTCCTTGGTCTAATGAAGCACACAAATTATAACAGCTATCTCCTCAGCAGGCTACCCTTCTTACAGAGGCCAGAGCAAATGTTGTCTCAGAGCAGAGAGCTAAGCTCTGAGAACTGAATGAACTTAAAGATACCGTCTATGCAGGACTCTGGCCTTGGGACAGAATTCAGTGTTCACTTCATCAAGGTCCGCTGCTGCCTCTTCAGCGTCTGGAATGGATACTCTCACTCTCCCATTTGGCTTTTATTTAGTTTTAACAGGTTAATAACCAGAATTTCACCGCCAACTCTACTTTCAAACCCATTTTTCATTTTCCATAATGAAAGTCAGAAAATATCACTATTAGAAATAGAAACAGGATCCAGAAACCACCCTTACGTTTATTAAAGCAAAGATGTTCAGGTATGATATTACATGGAATATTTGGGGGTGAGGTGTGGGCCATTGTGGTCATTGGATACAATTGGGGAATTTAGAATGCAGCTGAAGGTGGAGTTTGGGAACCAGAATTTCACCTGAATGTGAAGTTTTTTATATAGATAAGGAGATTGACCATTCTTCAAACAAGGCAACTCTCTGAAGGTAATATGTTTGTATTTAGAAAACTCAGATGCATATGGCTGACTGAACTGGTATAAAACAACATTGTAAACTTCCACTGCAACACATGGAGGTGTTGAAAAAATATAAAAATGCAAATACCTAGGCCACGTTCAAAATTAAGAAACGAAATCCTCAGCTGTCAGAAATGAAAAGGATACTGAAAGCCAGGGCACTGAGCAGGAACTGAGACTGAACTGGACCATGAAATGAAGCAATAAAGATACAGGCCTTAACTACTGGCAACTGGAATTTTAAGTCCATAGGGAGGCACGTCACTTCACTCTCAGATCTACTTGCTCCAAAGTAGGAGTTAGAAGGGGCTGACAAGTCCATTAAAAAGAGAAAAAGGCAACTGTGCATGGGCTTGGAGAACTGATGATGAAGCTTGCCACACATCTGTGCCAAGAAAGGAAAGTAACACCAACGAGAAATGAGATCTCCAGCCTCTTCCCACTGCAGATGGGGGATCTGGATCCACTCAAACCAGTGTTTAGAAATTAACATGAAAAGTGTCTGGAGATAGGAGAAATTAGCAGATTTCTGGCACAGGTGTATACTACCGTCACGTTGGTGGTCTTCCCAAGAAGCATCAGGAATAACTCACTGAAAATGAGCTCAGCCTCCAAAAGTAAAAACCAAGTGAACGATGAAGACTAACAGAACTAGAAGACCAGCAATGGTAGAATGCAAATTTCAAGAATTAGCAAGGAAAGAACAATCAGAAACATTAATGTACGTATACTTAGGCTTTCCAGGAGCTAAAGGAAACCCACAGGGCAAGTATAAGCCTGTATGAAAGTAGAGTATTTGAAAATAATTGATGGTTTTTTAAAAATTAGAACTGCAGTTCTTTAAATAAAAAGGTAACTTGATCAATAGACCAAATATACAAAGAAGTAAAAAAAAAATAAAAGAAATAATAATCTGAAGAAATGATAGAGAAATAAGTATAGAAAAGTAGAGCTAGATAATGGAGAAGTTAAGAGGAAAAGATTTTTTAAAATCAGCATATGTTTAATACACTTTCCAGGAGAAGAGAAAATAAAGAATGAGAAGAAGGCATTATTCAAAATGATAGTGGTGAGAATATTCCAGAATTAGACTCAAGGAGCACAGCAGGTACTGAATATAAATAGATAATAAAATTAAATCATTAGCCCACTCAATACATATAACTGTGAAAATACAGAATGTCAATAGCATAAAGAAAAGTTTATAAACTTTCAGAGACAAAAGTAACAAGGGCAGTTAGAAAAACAGTACACTTGGCATCTGTTAATAAAAGATGATATAAACAACAAATAATATCCTCAACGTGCAGAGGAAAAATAATTGTCAGCTTAGCGTACTCCATTCAGGCTAAATAAAATAAAGGATAAACACCCTTTGTGACTTACAAAGATCATTTACTATCCTGACTCCACAATTGAAAGATGTTTATCAGATAGAAAGAAATCAAATGCAGAAAAGAAAGGTGGATGAAGAATTTTGTAAATAGTTATGCAAGTAAATATAATAACTCCAACAGTGTCTAATGATTGATATTTAAGGAAAAAAGGTAGACACACTAAACATGGAGTAGGGGCAGTGAAAGGGGAGAGAGAATTGAATCCTGGTGTTACTTAGAAGAATATTAGAGACTGATTAGATTTACTAAAATTAAGATTGCGTGTGAAAATTTTCATTATAAGAATTATAAGAAAAAGAATTAGAAGTTATTATATGAAAAGTAGAATGCATAATTTGGGAAACAGAAGAAAATATAGCAGAAAAATAAAAAGGAACAAGGAAAACTTGATTAACTTACCAAAAGTCAGATAAAGAGGGAAAAGAAGCAAGGTTAATTCAAAGTACAAAACAAATTAGCAGCAGTGTCTAAATATGTAAATAATAAAAGATAAAACCTTGCACAGATAACCTATAATTAAGAATTTAATAAGCTTGAGAGCTTCTGGGAAGATGGCAAAAGAGTAAGCAGCAGAGTAAACAACCTCTCTGAGAGATACAGTTCAGATGCTGGAATATAGCATCACAGGGAAGACAAGAAGGAAGGAAGTGGGTCCCCTGGACCTAGGAAGAATCTAAAGTGAGAACTGAAGCCCACAGAAAGAGTGAAAAGAAAAATTTAAAGAAGAAGGCGGTGACTGGTGGTGCCTTTGCCTGGAGCTGCACCCACTGTACGAGAGGAGCTGTTGGAACCTGGGGACGCATGGTCACAGTGATTGTGGTGGCTGGCAACCCCAGAGGCCTCTGCAAAGAGACACCATGGTGGTGGAGGGGAGTGATAGATGCAGAGTATGGCACTGACTGGTGGTGAGTGCAAAGGACTTGATTCTCCCATGGGAGAGAGCAATTGGTCGGGAGTCATTTTGAAGTCAGGCCAGATAAGCCTGGAACCAGAACTGCTGCTGGCTTCCTCCAGTAGCTCCTTGCTGGGTGCAGACCCATGGAAATTGCTCGGACTGAGCCTTGCCCCCACGTGCATTCCAGTGACCATTGCAGAGGTTCCCTTCAGATAGCCAGTTTGGTTTGGAGGCAGCAGCTGGCCCTGCCCCTGCACACACTCCAGGGGCTGTAATGGAGGATCCCAGCTGGTGGCCAGCCCAGGTATGCAAGTAGTGGCAAGTCCTGCCCCCGTACACACTCCACTAGTGTGGTCACATATCGCCATCCACTAACTGTCACAAGACTATTATCGCAATCCACCAACTGCCACGATGCGTTGCACCACCCAACACTTGCTACACACCCACACCCCACATATATGCCTCCTCCTACTTTTTGATTGGTCCTGACAACCTATACCAGGACAATCTGCCCCACAACTGCCACCAGGCTATCCCTCATTCGCCCTAACTCTTTCTCTTCTCCCCATTGGCTCGACTAGCCTATATATACCCCCGGTGCTTCCCCAATAAAGGGCTTCAGCCACAAGCCTTCAAAGGTCTGGTGTCTTCCTTGAGGAACGCAGTCATACCTGGGGTGCGGCTAATCAGGCCGCACACTAGCCATTGGGGAGCAAATGCAGGCTGGGAAAAACAGCAGACAGCCCTGCACAGCACACCCACAGCCAGCACTGGCTAGAAGAACCAGTCTCACTTCAGAGAAATTGTAGCCAATGCACAAAGTGCCTGGGACTCCACTACACATTTGTCTGGAAGAACCTAGGAATATGTCAAGATAAATAAGCAAGAGGCAGTCTTTACCCTCCAACCCATGCAGAGCAAGTCCAAAAGATGTAAACACAAATGAGATTGGGAGCCACACCTGAAATTTCTGAAGTGATGGCAACTGAAGTAAAGAAACAACTTCATGAGGTTATAAAAGAAATTAGAACAGAAATACTATCTCAGGTAAAGGAAGAAATGAAAAAGATAATAAAAGAATTGCTAAGCACCTCTAAAGAAGACATAGATAAAAAATGGAGGAGCATAGGAAAATGAGGGAATTCTTGAATGAACAATATAAAAAGGGTTAGAATTCATGAAACAGATTCAAAGAGATATCCAGGAAATTTAAAACTCCATTGAAAACTGGCAAAACCACTTGAAAGAAACTGAAGATAGACTTTCAAACCTTGAAGACAAGTTTGCAGCTTGTGATCATGAAAAGAAAGATCTCTTAAAAATAACAAGGAACCAGGAGGTAAAAATTCAACAACTGCAAGATAACCCAAAGAAACATAACTTAAGAATAATAGGTGTGAGTGAAAAAACAGGGGCAACACAAATGACACTGGAAGTCTGTTTACAGAAATAATATAAAACTTCCCAAGCATGGGAAAAGAAAGTGACATTCAGATAAGTGAGGCATATAGAACTCCAGCTAGCCATAAGCAAAATAAATCTACACCCAGACATATAATAATCAAGAGCCCAGAAATTCAACACAAGAACAAAATATTAAAAGCTGTTAGAGAAAATAAACAGATCACCTATAAAGGAAAACCCATCAGAATCACGACAGACTTCTCAACACAAACCATCAAGTCAAGAAGAGCTTGGAGTAAAGTATTTCAAGTCCTGAAAGAAAACAACTTCCAACCCAGACTGATGAACCCTGCAAAACTATCTTTCAAAATTAATGGAGAAATAAGATACTTTCATGACAAAGAACAACTGAAGGAATTCATGACCACCAAGCCAATCCTGCAAAGAATACTGAAGGACATTCTAGAGAGAAATTAAAAACACCATGGTTCCAGGAACAGTGGCAGAGGGGGATCACTGAGTGGGGCAAACAAAAGAGAGGAAACGTAGGCAACCAATGGCAGGAAAATAGCATGGCAGAGACAAGGCGGTGCATGTTGGCCATAACCATTAATGTAAATGACCTCAGTTCACCAATAAAAAGAAACACAGGCATGTGGATTAGGAGACAGGATCCATCAATATGCTTTATACAAGAAACACATTTAACTCAAAAGGGGGTTCATAGACTGAAAGTCAAAGGAGAACAATGCTCCATGTGACAGGGAACCAGAAAGAAATGGGGGTAGCTTGCCCATCAGCTCTGGAGAGGATAAGAAAGACATGGCATTTTTATACAATGGAAAGCTACTCAGCTATAAAGAAAGATAATCTCGAGGCTCTCATAGGTAAATGCATACAACTTGAGATCATGCTCATGAAAGAAATGATTCAGTCACATGGATGAATATCGTGTTGTCTCCTTAGTATAAAAAACTGAAGGAGTTAGTGGGACCCAAAATGCACAATACGTATTGTGGAAGTGAAAGGGGAGGAAATGTCTAAAAAGGGAAGGCAGTGGCCATTGTTAATCTATTATTGTGATTTGTATGCCATATTGTTTTCATTGTTCTGTTTAGTTTGGTTTTATTCTGTTTTGGTTTGTCTCATTTTATTATAGTTGATGGCATGGACAGCTATTTCAAAATAACAAAATACATTATGGTAGTCATTATTGATATCTGATCACCTTGTTTTAAAGCCCTGTATTGCGTTCATTGTTTTGTTTTGATTGATTTTGTGTTACTTTGTTTTGTTTGATTGTATTATATCTGATGGTATAGGCAACTACTTTGACTATAATAAGAGGCATTATGGTAACCATGTTGTTTTACTATTGTTTTGAAGTCCTGTATTGCTTTATTATTTTGTTTTGATTGGTTTTATTCTGTACTGTTTTGTTTGATTTTATTATGCCCGATGGTATGGGCAGTTATTTTGAAGCTAACAAGAGACATTATGGTAACCATTATTGATTTCCTTTTATCTTTTTTTTTAAGTCATGTACCATGTTCATTGTTTTGTTTTGATTGACTCTATTCTGTTTTATTTCATTTTGGTTTTATTCTCTTCAAAATAAAAAAATTTAAAAAGAATTTAACAAGCTCATTAAATTGAATTTCAAGATGTAAAAATGAATTGCCTTTGTGTAATAAATAACTGCAACAAAATAAAAATTTCAGTGTAATTTAAAATAGTATAAAAGTCAAATACTAAGAAATAAATTTAATAAGGATATACTAGATAACTACACAGAAAACTATAAATCTTAGTTAGAAAAAAGTAAAGAACTGAAAAGGATATATCAAGTGAGGGACTTAAAGACTCAATATTGTAAAAAAGTGAGATCCTCCCAAACTGATCTATAGCTTCAGTAAAATCCCAAATAGTAATCCCAGAAAGTACATGTATGGAAATCAACAAACTAACTTCAAAATTTTTTATTAAAATGCAAGGAAACAACAGTATCCAAGATAGTCTTGAAGAATAATAAAGTTTCTATGTATGTAGTACAAGACATCAAAACTTTTTATGAAGTTGCATTAAATAAGATGGTATGGAAAGGACAGGCAGGTGGACCAGTGGTACAGAACAGACTGCAGGAACAGTGTCTACGTATGCAATTATGTGGCGTGCAGGAAAGGTGCCTTTGCAGTGCAGTACAGAACGGATGCAGCTGACTTCCTGAGTCAATAATATTTGCTGCTATTCATGTGTTTGCCAAAATGAATTCTAAAGCAATCATAGATCAGCATGGTATGACAATAAAGTGCCTTGAAAACAATACAGAAATACATCTTGATACCATAGAGAAGCAGTTCTTAAAATATATTTTTAAAAATACACTGGCCCTCAAATGCTACCAGAAAAGGTGGATAAAATGAAGATTTCATTTGCTCTCACCATTCAGAGTGAAGAAGCAAGTAGTAAGGTAGGAGATGTTTATAATACGTGTGGCTTTTGAATATGTAACATTTAAAATATATAAAAACTTCTACAAGTTAACAAATACAACTCAATAGGAAGTATTGGCAAAAGTGAACAGACATTTCATCAGAGAGGATTAATGTTTCCAATAAGGATTCAAAATAAATTTTGACACTATTCATCAGGGAATAGAACTAAAATTATAATGAAATACTCCATCCAGAATTTGTTTTTTGAAAAGCAAAACTAAGTTTTGGGGATGATCAGGAGCAATTGAAACTTTCCTTTACTACTGGTGGAAATGTTGAGAAGAAAACTGGAGGTAACTGCTAACACCGAGTATATCCACGATAGTGACACACCAGGTCCACTTGTTCATAGGCATGCACCCTACCGAAATGTGTTTGCATATACATGAAAAGACACATATAATAATATTTATTGAAGAATTATACAGTATGTGTCCAAACTGGAAACAACCCAAATGTTCATCAAAACAGATAAACTGCAGTGTGTAAAACAGTGAAATAACATGTAACAATGAAAAAGGGGAACTGACTACATGCAACATGGGTGGACACGACAGACATGATATTGAATGAAAAAAGTCAGAAATAAAGAATACACACACACACACACACACACACACACACAACTTCCAGCCATGCATGTACAGCATTTAAAATGAGACAAAACTTATCTATTGTAATAGAAAGCTAGTTAGTGATGATGGAGGTTAGTAACAGAGGGCCTGCAAAATGCTGGCAGTGTTCTGTATCTCGATGTGGAAGAGGCTGAGGTGGGCATAATTTCTCTGTAAATATTTATTAATACATATCCTTAAGATATGTGCCCTTTGTTGTATTCATGTCATACTTCAGTGACAAAATTAACCAAAAATAGATAAATAAAAACACAAAGCAACACCATACATTGTTTATACATGTATAGCATAATGTTCTCTCTCTGTCTCTCTCTCTGTCTCTGTGTCTCTTTCATTTTGGGACAGTGAGTTAGGGGTTGGGGCTAGAAAGGGAACAAAAGGTGATCTGAACTTTGATAAGTCATTTCTAACTAGAAAAAAATTACAACAAAAGTTTCATTCTTTTACACTGTATTCTTTGCAAAGTGATTTTCTAAATTTAAATTTATTTTCTAAAGTTTTAAAAAATGCAGTTAGAACAGGGAGGGGAACTAATCCTTAGAGCTGTATGGAGATAAGAATTGGAAGGCCAGGGCGGAGGGGAAGGCCAGGCTTAGGAAATTCCAGGACAGATGGTGAAGACAGGAACCAGGGTGACGGTCAGGGGAGATAGTGGAGCACAGGCACACTACCGGTAGAATGAGAAGATCTTGATTATTCCCTGTGTTGGGAGACCAGGATGTGCCCAATTCGGAGGACTCTCAGAGAAGGCTGGGCCACTCACTTCCCCGGATGTGGAAAGGAGAAGACCTGTGCATTCGGCATCCAGTAAGGTGTAGGGGAGGATGCGTACAGATTTGGAATATTGTTTGAAATTTGCATTTGAAATACCAGAAAACCAATGTATATTTCCATAAGACAATTGGAAATACAGATCAGATTTGATAGACATTTGTATGAACTGGTAAAGTTATGCATGTTTGCTTAGAAAATGGCAATGGTATAAGAAATGATAATAGTCATCGCAAGATCTTTGTAAATTATGAGAAAATATGTGTATAATTTGTGTGTGTGTGTGTGTGTGTGTGTATAAAACAACATTATTACTTCTAGGTTGGCTTGGAATTCATGTGAAACAAAGTATTCATCTTGAAAACAAAGAATTTACATTTCTTTGGTTGTGCCTAGCCTACCCTAGTGTAGAGCTAATGTAGATTTAATAGATGAAATAATGAAAAGAATTTTTTTCGTTGCCTTGTTTCTTAAAAACTTGGTTTTGTTGAGATGTAATTCAAATTTCATGCAATCAATTTACTTAAAGTACACAAATCAATAGTTTTTAATATATTCAATGGAATAGTGTAATCATTACCATAGTCAATCTTGAGAAATTTTCATTATCCCCAAAAGAAATTCTACGTTCTGTTACTCCTAAAACTCCCTCATCAGCCTATATCCCAGCATTATCTAAATACTAATTTATTTTCTACTTCTTTAGATTTGTTTACTCTGGGTATTTTATATAGATGGAGTAATACAGTATATCTTTCTTTATGACTGACTTCTTTTACTTAGCATTTTGTTTTCAATATTTACTGTTGTAGCATTTATTAATACTTCATTTCTATCTATTGTCAAATAACATTCCATTATACAAATATTCTACATTTATTAAAACCATCAATTGATGGGTAACTGATTCATTTCTACTTTTTTATATTATGAATGATTCTTCTATGAAAATTTATGTAGAAGTTTTTATGCTGACATATGTCTTATGTCCATTGGATATTTTATATATATAAATGAAAACGTGTCATATGATGGTTTTGTGTTTAGTCTGTTAAGGAACTTCTAGATTGTTTTCTAAGGTGGCTGCCTAGTTTTACATTCTTACCTGCAGCATTTGAAATTATAATTTCTCTGTATCTTCACCAATGCCTGTTATTATCTGTTTATTAAATACAGCATTCTCGTGTGTGTGGAGTGATTTCCCAGGGTTTGAATTTCCTCAGGTCGTTCTTGTTTAGTTGTCTTTTGGCCATTTGTCTGTTTTTGTACAGGTATCAGTTCTTCAGCTTATTTAAAACAATTGGGTTGCCTTTTTATTATTCTTTACATATTCTAAAACATTTCTTATATGATTTGTTCTGTATATTTTTTCATTTTTTCACTTTCTTCACGATGTCTTTTGAAGCACGAAATTGTGATACTTTATTTTTTCTTTTGTTGATGACTTAAGAAACCATTGTGTAATCCAAGAACACAATCTTCATTTTCATAAAATAAGTTTTAATACATTTTGCTACTTTTATAACTATATTTCTTTTTTTAAAGAATATATACCTGTGTCCTTTTCCTTCTTTTTCTGCCTGTAATTACCTATCTTTGAATAGGATCATCGTATGTGTAATGGTTTGCTACTGTTTTTCTCACTTAAAATCTATAGTGAACATTTTCCTATGTCTTTCAAAATATTTGGAAAAGGCCACATAAAACAGCTGTACGTCCTACCATGTGAGTTTCTGTGCCACACTGTACTTAACATTGTCCATATTCTTGCACATTTATAAACCACTTTCAATGTTATGGTAGTATTACTATCAAGGGCTAGTGAACATGCTCATAAATGTATCTTGATCTAAAGAGCTAGTTCTTTGCTTCAAATAGATTCTAGTCAAGAGGTGGAATAAGCGAGTCACAGGGCTTGCACATCTTTCTAGGTCACTTGCACTGTTTTCTGGAAAAGTAGCCCAATTCACACTCTCCCGGAAAGCACCTGTTCCTCTGTGTCCTTATCAGCATGGTGTTATTTTAAATGAAGTCATAACTGTGTAGCTGCTTCTCCTTCCTGACCAGTCCCCTGCATTTCCTTACAGCTGAGGCTGCAGCTGCCGATTCAGAATGATGCCGTCCTCCCAGGAAGCTATAAATTTTGCCAAAGCTTTCACAGTGTTCCTGTGACTTTTCAGAGACATTATACTTCATTTTCAAAGGTATAAAACAGTTACTAGGCCATTAGCACACACTTTTCCAGAGGAGCGTCAAAAATAAATTCTCACAAACATAGCCATGAGCTGGTGGTTTATTTGAATGGGTGGGTGGGGCTGAAAGGAATAGTTTAAAGGCAAGAGTTATAGGAGAAATGGGTGGACTGTCTTGCTTCTGTATTTGGGGGATTTCCTAGGGACTCCAGCTTTCACTAGTACTGAGAGTCAATTTTCTCACCAAGGTGATCTTAGGTCTGCCTTGATTGTACCTGAAAATGCTTAGCACAACCAAGCACGTGCTAGGTTATCCATGGTAGCTATTCTTCACTCTGGTTCATTTCTGAATCCTTAACAAGGAAGTCAGCACTGGGGGGGCCGAAACAAGTACTCAATGCGTTAGTAAGTGAATAGATTACAGAAAACTTTAAAAAGTGTCGGTGGAAGAAGCTTCCCAATTTTCCATGTTATAGGCCCCTCACACTCATTTCAAAACTGAGTCATCTCACATCTGAAGATTTCCTATGCTGTTATCCACTTAGGCATCCATGGTGAGATTTTACTTGGAAATAAATGGTTATTTGTAGCCTGCCATGTTTATAGTCTTGCAGGGATATGTGTTATGCATTAGTTCTGCTATTTTAAATCGCTTAACAGATACTCCAAGATCATTTAGAGTCTGATTTAATCAAGAAGCACAGGGTGAAGGGTGAAAAATCCTGTGTAGTTTGATCCTCAGCTTTGATGAAGCCTGCAAAAAGATTAAAGTGAAGTGACCTTTCCAGGTCAGGATTTCATGCCTCTGGTAAATTTCGCAGGCTTAGCTATTCCATTGAAAACATGCAAGTGAGACTACGAGGATCTTTTCCCTCCAATTTCCAGGGAGAAGATGAGATAATGGATATGAACATGCTTGGAGAAAAGTGAAGCTTTAAAATGCTAAGATATTAGCAATATTGCTAATGACATAATAAAAATATGATAAAAATTGAGGCAAGATTTTACAGCCAGGTAGTCAGAAGTTTCTTGTTCCAGATTTCTCACTTTTATGTAAGAAAAAAGACTCACTTCAAGATCACCTTATTCAAAACCAAGTTCTTGTTACTCTGCCTTAAAAACAATGAATGTTAAAAAATTGATCCTTTAAAATGTTCATAGAAGACTATGCTAATTATCTTTACAGTGTAAAGGAAATATAACCTCTTTTTATTTCATGTGCAAAAGGTTTGAGTGCATTTTAAATGTTGCTGTCCCAAGGTAAATTTTATCCCTAAGTAAGAAATTTCAATCATGAAGTCTTTATTGGAATTGATCATTTTAGTGCTTTGAAAATGTTTTTGCTGCCTAAGCAAGACGAAGTTTACATTCTCGGTCTCCCAGCTGGCTGTAAGTTTGCCAAGCAGCCCTTTCTTGTGGAGAACTGTTTATAGGAAGGGTGCTGGCTTCCCTGGAGGTTAATTTATATGGAAATTAATAAAAGTTATTACTTAGTTCTTAGGAAGTTCTTTTTCCCCTTGTGGGATGCCATATTTAAAGTGACTACATCCCTTAAGCAAAATTTTAAGGAAGTTGTTTCCTGGCAGTTAGCATTCACATCACCTTGAGCTATGGAGGTTCTCAGCGGTGAGGTACTGAATGACATTTTAAACACACAAAAGCAAACAGTAGATGGCTTTTGCTTTCCTGCAGCTACAACTTTAATCTCCAGGAGGAGCAGTATTCAGCACTCTTTTGGATGATACTGTGTTTAAGAGGTGATTCTCCTTTATCCGACTCTGGGAACACTGAGGAGTAGGAGCGAGAAATATACATCACTTTAGGGAGCTGTAGAAAATAGTGTATTTACTTTTATAATTTGAAAGGCAAGTGGATAAGGGGTTGGAGAGTAAAGTTGCTGTATAGTTCATCACTAACTGGCAATGGAAGGCAGCCACTGAGCACTATTCTCTCTGTAACAGGGCAGGGCACACAGAGATTCTGAAAAAAGCAACAGCAGAGAAGTGGAAATAGGGCGACTCTGCTGTGCTCAGGCTACAGCGTGCACTGCTGTTCTTGCTGCCCTGAACCGAAGGGGCCCTGGGGATTGCAGAATATGAATCAGGCGGTCCTTCACACCAGTCATCCTGCACAGTGGAAAAGTAATAGGCTTCTCTTCCCACCGCGAAAAGGCAAAATACTACTTCTTCCAAAAGCCGTCCTCTAAGACTGCTACATAACACTCATTTAAAATGATTTGAAGTAATTTTAATTGGTACTTACCTGGAAGGCTATAGCACTTTTCATTTCACCAACTCTCTTGAAATGCCACAGTGAATTGCCTCTCATCAGCAGCTGTGAAAGTATGATAAGACAGGATGATATGTACAGATGATTTCTTCTTTAGGAGAATTAATCCAGAATTGTCAAATTATTTTTAAATGGTTGTAGTTCTTATTGAAACATTGCAAGAGAACTTTAAACCTTCACTTGTAGTATGTGACATTGCTGTTTGATAAACCTGTCAAAACTCTAGGTGTTTGATCTGGGACATCCTTGCCTTGACTACCTTTTCTAAAGCACTCATTTTCTTCAAATGAAGTAATAGAGACCCAGAAAAGTTAGATAGCTTCAGGGATATAAAGTACACCTGAGGATAAAAGGAGCCTTTAAAAATCCAAAAATTTGCACTTCTATAAGTGATCACAAATAAGTATGAAGGGTGTTTAAGGTTTCAGTCCTGAAAGATAAGACATTGGAGATTTAAGCCATGAAAAGTGGGGAGCAGGTTGTGAAAATAGGATGTATTTCATTGACTCTGGTTAAATGTCAAAACAGTACTAGTGTCATTTAAAGATAGTGTGTCAGAAGAGTTTCTCACTCAGAGCAATGTAGATTTTCTAAATGAGGCACCACTCATTTTGAACACTTATCAGGGGAGGCCTGAGAGGATGAAGTTGATCCAAAGTGAAAAACATTTTGCATTAACTTAAAACCTAAGTTTTTAGTGACTCTTGTTTTCCAGATTCCCTTTTTGTAGTCTCTCCAATATGAGGTAGTCTCCTCAGTAAAGTGTTGGCAATCTTAATCTCTGTGGAATCAAGATGGGATTTCGATGGTTGAAGCAAAGATCAGACCTCTGTTTACTCTCTTTAGAGCATCTTTTTGCTTCCTTGGACTTGTTTGATTACAACACAGGTGCCCAGGATCAGCTGGAGAGAGAGAAGGGCCTCAGTTGTCTTGGCAATGGCTTGACCTTTGGCAGGGTTTAAGAGAGTAGGAAAAACAGGTGGAAGAGGCTGGTCATACTCTTAATAATAAAACTGCTCACCCCTGTAAGATCTTTTGTCAGATGTTATGACCTGGTGACTATTTTGTTGCTCTGTGAGGAATTTTCTAATGCCTTGGAATTATTTTTCTGCTATTAGTATCACTAAAGGAAAGATGTAAGCTTATAATGATTGCATTCTAAAAAAATATTCCTTATATACAAAATGTTTTAAATGATTGACCTGATGCTGGTCCACACTACCTAATTTATATAAACCATAATATTTAATTTTTAAATATGCATTGTCTTAGTCACTTTTCTCATTGCTATGACACAATACCTGATACCCACAATTTATAGGAAAGGTTTATTTTGTCTTACAATGTTTAAAGATTTCAGTCCATGGTTGGCCACTTCCAAGGCAGAAATAGCATGGTAGAAGGAAGGGTCTGCCACAGAGGAAAACCTTTCACATCAAGATGACCAGGAAGCAGAAAAAGAAGGGAGGAGCCAGGGAGAGAGAACTTCCGATTCATGCCACCAGTGAAACCTCTTCCCACCAGGCACCACCTCCCATTGTTGCATTCAGTTACAGCACCCTTATAATCCAGTCTCCTAGCAAAAGGCCCATCCTTGGGCATCTGGGAGTTTTAGGGGTCATTCTTGTTTTAAATCACAATATGCATTATTTGCATGATATTAATCTTTAAATGGAAGGAAAGCAGTAAAGGAGATATTGGTCTAGCATTCTGTGAAAAAAATGCTAATTACATCTCATATTCCTTCACTCCTTCTTGCCTAGTGAAACCTCCATTTTAGCCAAGTGTGTGCCTGCTTTAATCAAGAGATCTTGTCCAACAGGAAGCCACATGACTAGGTTTCAGCCAAGGCATTTTTTGGTTGAGAAGTCTAAAAGGTCTTTTAGGGAGGTGCCCTTTCTCTGCTTTTTTTCTTTGCTGCTGAATTCAGAGGAGAGGGAGCTCTAGTATCAACCCTGAACTCAAATGCAGTATGGGAAAGGTAATGGAGTAGCTTGTGGAGACATGGAGGCCCCCCAAACCGGGGAGCTCCACATCAGCCCTGTGTCCCAGGTGTTGGGCTTCTTTAGGTAATGGAAAAATAAATGTGATTCTCACTCAGATCAGTACTATCTGGAGATTTCCACATGCATTCACTCAAATGTATCCTAAATAATACACATCATAAAATAATATACAATACATTCAGCCTGTATAGGGAAATCATCAAGCCAAAAATTTTGCCAATAAACACAAAAGTATGTTTTATTCAACACTCTTATGATGCACTTACATAGCAATTTTTCTTGGTAGTTGGTGAGATTATTTCATCATACTGAACTTCTGGACACAGATTTTCCCCTGTGTATCCCTAAGAGGAATATTGCATTCTGGGCCACCTGTGCTACTTTATTGGTGCTATACTACTGAATCAGCATTCTGAGCTCAGTTTCCCCTTCTGAAAAATAAAATTTAGCATACTCTCCATAATTCTCTAAGCTCTGCAGGTTGTAAATTTATGAAACTGCCTTTAAAACTACTAAAGCTGGTTTTGGGCCCCCGTGATGTATGCAAATACAGTAGGGCTTCTATTTCCACAGGTTCTACATCCAACGATTCAACCGACCATAGATAGAAAACATTTTTAAAAATTGCATCTATACAGAACACATACAGACTTTTTCTTACCATTATTCCATAAAAGCACAATGTGACAACTACTTACCCAGCTTTTACACTGTTAGGTATTACAAATAATCCCGGGATAATTTGGAGGGCACAGAAGGATGCCGGTAGGTTATATGCAAACCCTACACTATTTTATGTAAGAGACTTGAGCATCTGATGATTTTGGTATTCTTGGGGTTGGAAGGAAGCCTAGAACAAATCAGCCTCAGATACCGAGAGATAGCTGCACAAACCCAGAGTAACTGACGTATGTAGGCAGTTATCCGATTTTGTGTTACATGGGATATACACGTGTTAGGGGGAGGAAGGCCACAAAGCTTTCAATTGTGTAGGAAACTATGCAAATATTTAGTCATGGAATTCTGAATGACCTATGCCTCCTGACTCAAGCTTAGTGCTGTCTTTCCCACTCCATCTTCCTTTCTCAGCGAGCTCCACCTGTTAAACTGATAGAGGTCTGCTAGCTCCGTAACTTACAGGGAGAATTCTTTTAAAATTCCAGCAACTTTGCTTAGTGCTATGAAATGCAATTCCCTTCTATTATTACCCACCTAAGACTAATCAGCTGGCTATGATACCCATCATTCAGCTTCTGTCTAATTAACTGTGCTGCTAAAGCTGCTTATCGAGGAAGGCGAAGTATTCAGTTGTTCGCTGAATGCTCATGTGTTGAGTTGATGGGATAATTAAATCAGAAAAGATTTTCTGGAGGAGGTGAATTTTGATCCAGAGTGTCAGGGAGGTAATAAATATGGGTCGTCAGAGACATGACAAGGGCCATTTAAAAGGGGATGTGATAAGTGCGAAGATAAGAACTGGCATGATCAAGCCACAGGAGGTGCCTGGCTGTCAGATTAGCTTACTTGACTGGAGGGTGGCAAGGGTTGGGAGTGCAGGAAGAGCCCAGAGCTTCCTCCCTTTGTTTCTTTTCTGCCATGGCTTTCTTGTAGGCATGAAATATTACATGGAAGCCCAGTAGGTTGGGAATATGGAAGGAGCTTATATAGACAAGAGAGGGATAAGAATATGACTCCGGTGGTAGTAAAGTTAAAGCTACAGAGCAGGGAATGGCAAAATCCTCACTGCAAGAGTATTCCTCTCTGTACAAGAGACATTTCATTTGCATATTTGGGTTTCATGCTTCATTGTGTGCTTATGTGGTATGGGTGAGATAAAGTTGCAGACGGAACTTAGAATTGCCTGGCTTCTGAAAGTTAAGCCAGCTGTGACTTGCCACTAATAAAGTCTCTTCATGGGCTTAATTTTCTTGCATCCCTGTGTGCATGTGTGCGTGCATGTGTGTATGTGTGATAGTTAATGGAAGGAGAATAAATAGGTAGCTGATGTATTGCCAGTAATGTGTTTACCTGAGTGTGTCATCCCTGAAATTGTCTGTAGTATTCCAAGTAGAAAAGTCAGAGTTGGCTTCAGTCTTCCCCTTCTGCTGCACAGACCTCAAAATTATGACAGTTCCCAAGCATTCGTTTGGACACTGACATAGGAATAAAAACACATAGCCATGTTGTGATAGCACAGTCCATGCAAACTGGAGTGGCCAGCAAAAAGAATACATGCAAACTGCACCTCAGAGTCAATACTGGTTGTGTTTACTCTCTGAGGTAGCGAAGCAGCTCTTCTTTTTGGGGTGTCTTCCATGGTTTTCTCCCATTTTACTTTTGGCTGATAAGTACCCACCTTCAGTAGTAGGTTTGATGTGCATATCCACAAAACCAAAGGCTGGAGAACACTGTGAGAAGCACAGGGAGGCGGGATCTTTTCCACTGCACCGTCCTCTTTACAGCTAACTTCTTGGGTACCTTTATTCACTCTTCCCTATCTATTCACAAACACACACACATCTAATTGGCATGAATTTGCTTCACAGCAATTGTATACAAAAGTACCGTTTATACCATCTGAACTCAAGGGCACACCCACCCTCCTTTCCTTGTTAGAGAAGATCTATTGCCATCTCTATTGACACCAATGAAGACCTTTTTTCAGATTTCTTTTGCAATTTCTGTTTTCAACTTTTATTTATTTATTTATTTATTTAGGTACTGGAAATCAAACTCAGGACCTTGTGATTGCCAGGCAGGCACTCCTGCCACTGAGCTGTGTCTCCAGTCCTGTTTTCAACTTTAAAACATAAAATTTCTGGGAGTCCCAAACTCAGAATTCAAGAGTCTTTTCTATTTAGGAAAAGGAGGGTAAAGCTTCCCTTATCTTTTCCCAGATTCTGGTGCAGTAGCAAAAACAAAGCACAAATTTGCATTTGAATAGATTATCTTGAACATGCACAATAACAAGTGCGTAGGAATTCGTGGCATGTGGAGCAGACAGATAGGAAGTTTTGAGCAATGCAAAATTGGCAGAGTTTTAAGTTTCTTTTAATTGCTGACAACATGACTTTGTGTTACAAGGTGTAAGACTTTCTGAAGGTCAGTTTGACTGATAAATTGAGTCAATAAGCAGAATCTACTGGTGGTTTCTGCATCACAGCTCTCCCAACCTTTTGTTCCATTTACACAGTTTTAATTTTTATTCTACCCTGGTGAAGTGGTAAGTACAAATTATGTCCCTTGGTTGCTGGAAGAAGCAAAAATGTTTGCCTTAAATCTCCTACAAGGACAGCGAGGGTATGTTAGTGAGACTTCCGTCACTGTCACAAATACCTGAGGTAGTCTACTTCCAGAGAGAAAAGGTTTATTTGGGATCACAGCCTTGGAGGATTCCATCCACAGCTGATTGGTCTCATTGCTCTCTGAGTTTGCAGTGAGGCAGCACATCGTGGAGAAGCATGTGGTAAAGCACAGCCACTCACCCATTCATGTCCTGCCCAAGAAACAGAGGGGGCACACTCCAATGACCTAACACCTCCCACTAGGCCACGCCCTTCAGAGGTTCTGCCACCTCCTGATAGCACCACAGACTGGAGACTGAGCTTTTAACACAATGAGCTTTGAAGAACCATTCAGATCCGAAGGACACCAGAGAGCTGTTTAGAAAAAGTCAAATGAGATTTTTCCTAATGAATTTTCTGAGAAAGAGAATGAATCAAGTTTTGACAGTTACGATGCATGGCTTGAGAATGAGTCCCTATAGATTACTAAGTTTATTCTTTGATTTGAAAACATAACAATGATTTGAAAATCAATTAGCACATATGCCCTATGTCCAAATTTAGCCTAATTTAAAGATGAAGGAGGGAATCTTTTGATATATTTTTTAGTTTTAGGGTGGTACTCAGCTCTCAAAATTGAGTAAGGTTAAATATCATTTATTTTGTATTGGTTTTCTATTGCTGCTATAACGAATCACCACAAATTTAATGACTTTATCTATTTGTCATCTAACAACTCCATAGATCAGAAGTCTAAGTACAGCTTGCCTCCATTGGGTCCTCTGCTTAGAGTCTTATGAGGCCATAATCAAGATGTTGGCAGGGCTGTGTTTTTTCCTGGAGTTACTGAGGGAATATCCACTTCCCAGTACATTGAAGTTGTTGTTAGAATTCAGTCCTTTATGATTATCAGATTGAACTACTGCCTTCTTGCTAGTGGTG
Source organism: Dasyprocta punctata (assembly GCA_004363535.1). Classification (NCBI taxonomy): domain Eukaryota; kingdom Metazoa; phylum Chordata; class Mammalia; order Rodentia; family Dasyproctidae; genus Dasyprocta; species Dasyprocta punctata. The sequence goes on along the minus strand of RJWM01004351.1, from coordinate 72,468 downwards.
AATGGGAGACCACCCATTACTCCTAGAGGCTCTCTTTGGTCCTTGTGTATTGTCTTTCTGATCCCATAATGCCCTCCATTTCAGAGCCAGCAGAAGTTTGCATCCTTCTCACTCTTAGACTCTCTTTGCCTTCCTCTGTTGCTGCATATCTTCTGCCCCTTAGCTAGGGAGATGTGTTTACTTTTAAGGGTTCATATAAGTAGATGAGGCCCATCTAGGAATCCAGGACAACTTCCTTGAAGTACATAACCTGGGTCTTCTTCGTGAAGTCCTCTTTTGCCATATAGTGTAAAACATCCACAGATCCCAGGGATTAAAGGGTAGACGTGTTTGGCAGCAGGATATTTTCTGCCTACCAAAATGACCCTTGATTAAAAAAAAAAATCAAAATTCTAATTTAGTCCCAAGTAATGGTAAGTTGGGATGAGCTTGATAGGATGGAAGTAATACAGGATCTTGATGAGAGAGTTTATTTTTTAAAAAAGGAAGCAAAGGAAGGGAAGGAGAGAAGGAGCAAGCTGCAGAGATGAGGAGGGTAGAGGTGAAGAAAGAGCAGCAAAGGAAAGGAAATGAAGAGAAAGAGGGAAAGGAAGAGTAGAGACCAGAAAGAAAGGTGAAGATGAAAGGGGAAGGACAATATATACAGGTGAAGAAATACATACAGAGGTTTTTAAAGGAGAAAAGAGATGTACCGAAGTGTAAGAACAGGAAAAATTCAGTAGGTTTTGAAGTGAAGATTCACGGAAATCTTATGAGCATTTAGAGTATTTGTCATCTAACTTTAATTTGCCAGAGTCTTGGATTAATTGTTCAGGAATGTTTATTAGTAGTATCTTTTTCATTCTTGTAAGTGTCCTGATTTGGACAGCATATTGTACAGTAATCTTCCTTAATAGGATTCTATTTGGAAAGTATGTTAACTATTTACTACTTTTTGCAGCATTTGAGATGCTATCAGGAACATCTGCTAAATGTGAGTTTATCTCAGAATTCTGCAAAATGCATGAAATTTGTCAGTGATTGACTTTGGTCCCTGCATCAAGTTTCCAATTCCTGAATTCATCTTTTGTTTCTATTTATCTCTGACATTTACCGTCTGTAAACTCTATTAGTGAAATTAGAAAATATCTGGTTTTTTCCTCTTAAACCAATTTCCTTTTTCCACTCTTAATATATTATTGTATAACACACATTTTAAAATGTAATCTTATGCTCTTTGGAGGGAGAAAAAGGAAACTCATTATCTCTTAGATGTTAACTCAGAATATGTTTTCTGGCATTTTTGTTTTGACACATTAAAATGTCACCTTTTCCTTATCAGGTGGGCCCTCTTTAAAAGGCTTAAATTCTTAGAAGTTTCAGACTAGGTTTGTGTGCTAATTAACCTATGTGATGAACTTGTATAAATAATGGTGATAAATAAAAGAATACCCACCAATAGAAAGGCTCTCTCTGACTCTGATGATCTGTATTTGGTTATTAAACTGCATACAAAGCTCTTGCCTTCCAGTTATCACACTCCACAGGATGGTTATTTGATTATGAGATACTTGGTTTCAATAAAATTCATTTTCATGGGCTACTGTTTAGTTCTATGTATTACTTTGCATTAAGAACTTCAGGAAATAGTGCATAAAGGCAATATTTGGTTTGCCACAAATTAAAATGGTCTGTCCATTGTGGCAGGGTAGTAAACACACCAACTTCAGTGTCAGGCAGATTGAGGTTAAACACTGACACTGACCCTTGGGGAGCCATGTGACCTTGGATAAGTTGTTCATCCTTTCTGGTACCCAGTATCTTCATGGGCAAAACTGGCATATCATTAACATTCTAGGCTCAGGGGGACTTTGGTGCAAATTCAGTGAGAAGTGAATTAGTAAGAAATCCCTAGCACAGGTTTTAGTAGACAGACAGGTTTAAAATTATTAGTTAGCATTTCCTTGACTCTTTCAGTGACTCAGGTGCTAACGTTTAACTTCAGCCTCCTCATAGTACCTTCTCTGAGCTTCATTTCGGTGACGAAAGAATTGTTTTGTGTAGATTTAACATCCTGTTTTGTATTAGTCTAACTATAGTTGGGTTTGTTTGTTCGTTTGTTTGTTACGTCCTCAGCACCCACTGAAAGGAGCTTAAGTATCTCACATGATCATATTCCAAAGAAACAACATAACATTCTTTTCTAAAGAATTAGAATTATAAACTTTATAGCAGATTCAGAATCAATAGCATTTTATTACTTACATTACATTGGCCATTTCAATAATAAATGTTCCCCCAATGTCTTATGATGAAATTAGTATACGGTGTTAGTCATTGTTCTAAAGAGTTACAAAAATCTCCTTATGTTGTGTGTATTTTGGAAGAAAAAATAGCTTCAATGGGTGATGGCAAGCACAGACCTCCTCCAGCATGGACTGGAGCCTGGTTTGTGGCTCCGCCCCTCGGATGTCCTTGTCCATGGTGCTGACCGGCAGACTTGGGCTCCAGTCTCAGTGTTTGATAGCCGCGAGTTCTTCCATGCTGGGCGCACACACACAGCGTTCCTTGGCTTGTAGCTCCTGTTCTTGTGTGTTTGGTCTGCTGGAAGGTTAAAGCTTTTCTTGGACGCTTCAAGTGTCCCAAGTAGAATCATATTCCTGAGTACTGATTTTAATCCACCACATACAGTGTCTTCTTTTATAGTATGAGCCAGAGTTTCTTGAAATGTTTTTTTCTTGTCCAAGCCACTTGTTGAGATTCAAATCCCTCCAGTCATATCTTCATTCATTTATTTCACAGAATTTAGTTGCTGCCTTTATAGGGTAAATTCCTGTCATAAGCACTGTGAGCAAACCAGACTTGAACATAATTTAGTCTCTGAATTCAGGAAGCTTAAAACCTGATGAGTTGGTGGAGAGGGGAGGAACCTGGATAGAGTGAGGGCATAAAAATCTTGATGCATCCAGGTGTGGTGGTACAAGCCTGTAATCCTAGCCCTCTGGGAGGCTGAGGCAGGAGGAACCTAAGTTCAGGGCCAGCCTGGATAACTTAGTGAGACTGTGTCTTTAAAAAAAAAGTACAAAGAGCCGGGCATAGTGGTGCATGCCTTTAATCCCAGCTCATGGGAGGCTGAGGTAGGTGGAGCGTTGTGAGTTCGAGGCTGGCTTGGACTGCAACATGAGTACAAGGCTGGCCTGAGCTGCATAGTGCAACCCAGCCTCGAAAAAAACAGGGCTAGGAGTTTAGCTCAGTGGCTTATGCACCTGCCTGGCAGACGCGAGGTTGAAGTACAAAGATTGAGCGTGTAGTCCAGTGCAAAGGTCCTGAGTTCAGTTCTCAGTACTAAAAAAAAAATCCCAGTGCATATACTGTATTTCAGACAAATTCAGAGGCTCTAGGAGCAAAGGTCAAAGCATCAGTATTTTCAAAGTCAACTCCAGTGATCTGAGCATGCAAAGTCGAGAACCACTGGACTAAAAGAATGCTTCACAGACTGAGTGATTTGATGGTGAACTAATAGTGAAATCTCAGGTACCTTAGTTTCCATTGATTTCTTGCACCTGTATTCATGTTATGTCTTGGGTAGTAATAGCTTTCTGTTACAATGCTGATAGGGAGCTTGTATATATTTACTTGTTGACGGATGAGCACCTGTTTTTAAATATCTCCCCCCTTTTAAAAACTGCCAACCATCTGTCAAACACCTACTGTGTTTTAGTTGCTATACTAAGTGGTGGCATTGCAGCCAGAAGCACAGTCACATCTCTGCCTGGACGCTGTGGCTTCCCCTCCATCAGGATGACCTGGGAAGCTTGTCCACAGAGCTGATCCTTGGGTCCTTCCCCAGACTACTGCTGAAGACATCGACGGTGAAGTCGGGAAACATTCTGTGCTTGCAAGCTGCCCGGATGATTCCCATGCATACAGAAGCCTGAAATCACTAAGGAATGGCACATGCAGGGTCGCTACAACAGGGCAGAGCTGGGTGGGGAGTCCTGTGGGTTCCGTCACAGAGAAGCTGCCTTCTCTTGGGGACCAAGAAAGGGTCTAGGAGGAGGTAGCCTCTAAGGAGATCTTGAAAGACCAGCATTGGCTCACAGTAATAACAGGGGAAGAGCGTTTCCACCTAAGGAGGACTCTGTGTCAAAAAGACAGGGACAGATGTGGCATGTGCAGGGGACTGGAGCCAGGCTGTGAAGGGCATTTGGTAATTTTAAAGTAATTAACCTTTATTGATTTTCTGCAGTGTTTAAGCCATGTGGGCAAAGAGAGTGATGAATGCTCGAAAACAGGGTGTTTCCGGGTCTGGTTCTGAGCCCTGGTTTTTTCCAGCAGAGCAACACCAAGCTGTGAAAGTCTTCTAAGAACAGGAAGGCCATCTCGGGTCGTGGTGTGATGAAGCCACACCCTAACGTGCATGTGTCTTCATGAGAAATAAACTTCTGGACACTAAGCAGAAGCAGCTGGGTTTGGGAGGCTAGGAATTGGCTGAGACACTCCAGCAATTCACAACCATTGACCTTGCTACCTAGTGGTCTGATTTTATAAACCAGGCTATACACAGTACTAGGAAAGTAGACTTTGATAACTTAACCTGAAACTCTTAAGTTTTTGCCTAAGGAGAAGAGAAAACCATGCTCCAAAGACTCAATTCACTGGAGTGACAGTAACTTTATTAACCACTTACCAAGCACCTGGCCTCAAATGCTTTACTTCTCATAATGACTTATTTGCTTTTCTTAGCAACCCCCAAGGGAGACAATATCGCGTCATCTGTTTTATAGGTTGTGTGTCTTACAAGTGACAAAGTTGTCATTGTTTTGTTTTTCTCTGATACATATTCTATAAGGGCCTGTTGAGTAGTTGAGGTAAAACGAATTAAAAATAAACAAATGTCCCCAGAGTAAACAGAAGGAAAAGTCCTACCCTCTTTCTCCAGTGCTGTGATGCTCACCACTTTGCACAGAATTCTTTTTCTTGAGCACTTTGGCTTCGTGCCAGGCAAAGGGTTAAGAAAATGTAAAGCCACTCAGGTAGGCAGGGATTGCAGGTTAGGTGGAATATTCAATTACTCTACCCCAAGGGGCATTTTCAGAGACAGTGACTGTAGGCTGATCCTGATTCTACAAAATGAAATTTGGAAGGTGAGGATGAGTTCAACTGAGTTATGAAAACAAGCACTGCGACTTATTAAGTGCATTCTTCTGTCATCATATTTCCCCTGACAGCTAGGTGGTTACCAGGGGCTTGGATCGCAGTCTGTACCTGGTCATTTATTGTCCCCAAAACCTGAGGCTAAGGTGTCAGCTGCGTCAGGTCTCCCTGCACATGTTAAGTCCACAGGAGAAAAGGAGACACTGCTTTGGCAAAAGCTTGCAGTTTAAATATTGAAAAGGAAAAAAACTGCAAAATCGAAATTCCTTCACTGTGCTCTGGAATCTTAGTGATATTATTTTACCTGTTCTTCGTTTTATTCAAAAGATGTCGTTGTGTTCACCTTTACATCTGATGCGTGGCTTGATATTAATCCAACTATCTTGTTTGATTATTGGGTAGGTTAATCCATTTTCTCCCCTTCCTAACAACCACCAATCTTTACAGCCACCCAATATGATTAAATTATATCCTATTATTTAAATACTGCTCTACTGAATGCCTTCTATGTACCAAGTATTATATTTGTAGTATTTTTGTACACATAGTAATTTCAGATATCAAGGGGTTAACAAGTATTGCATGGCTGTTAGGCATTTCAAAATATTTGTAGGGTAGATATGAATTTACATGACCTCTTAGAAAAAAGAAATTAATTGAGCTCATGCTGTGAAGCTAAATAAATGAAGAAAATGGTAGGGTTTACTAGCGGAAGTAATTAGATCAAAGAATTCACTGTTGTACTAAGTTGCCTCTGTTTGTTTCTGAATGGCTGCTAATGTTTAAATTTCTGGGCTGCCAGATTTTTACTATTTTGCCAACAACATTTTCTCTGCTCCAAATGTTACTGGAAAGCTAATCAGATGCAGTAATTGATTTAACAACAAGATGATTCAGTAGTTGCAATCTTCCCTAAAATCGGCTCTCTTTATAAATTTGTAAGGTGAACTGTCAATTTATAGATCTTCTCAGAATAGCATTTCTCTTTGCTCCCTTAAATGGAAGAGTTCTCTGCATTAACATTTATTTTGGGCTGGAATGTTTCCCTTCCAGAGCTGTGTGCCGGAGAGTAAACACAGACCTCTAATAACAGCAGAGTCTCCATGGGGATGGTCACTCCACATGGTAATGACATAGCTGGTCAAAATTGCATATAATCAGAGCAATGCAGCTTTGATAAAAGATGACCATGCCCAGGACTTTTCAAGAATTCAGTAGTAGAATGTTGTCTGGTAAAGGCCTGGTGTTTTCTCATTGGTTTGTTTGTTTGTTTGGCTTTCTCTACCTGAATTACCTATGCTAGTCCCTAACATCAATCTATCAGTCTTCAGTGGACGACTGCAGCAGCTCTCCATGTTATAGGAAACGGTGTGTAGTGTAAGAGCGAAGAGACAGCTGATAGACTGATGGATGGTAGAGAGGTAATAGATAATATGCATACATACATACTGATATATTATATGAATATGTATGTATATGTACTTACTGATTAGAACAGACATGAAAACTGCAGACTGTGTCCAACCTGAAGGTCTCTACAAATACCCACAGACCTTGAGTGTGGCACAGGGTTTAGGGTGAGGGAAAGGGATGGGGCAGGCAGGGGCACCATGCAGAAACTCCAGCCTCCAGAACTTGTCTTCTCTGCTGATTCCTACATAATTACTACCTTTGGTCAAACAACAGAAATTACTCTGATCTCACTCTGTATGAAAGAATAATCTCTCAGTGGACTAGAAATGTCAGTTTAATAAACCATAGAACTGAAATTGTACAACAACTTCATTCCTAACCAGCCGCCCCGGACATCCCGACCCCAGCAGAGGGTGACGTGTCCATGGTGGATGTTTGTGTCATTTACATTCTCAGATGCAGGTTTTCTTATTGATGTGCAGCAGTCACGTGCCTTAGCCTAGGTCTTAGTCATGGGGCTCCTGAATAGGATGACTTGTTGCATATGCAGTCATTTGCTTTGGGTCCTTCAGTTGTGTCCTAGGCTTACCGCATAGTCTTACTGGTCCCTCATCTCAGTTCACTACCAAGCTAAGTCCAAGATTAACCGTTTTCTTACTTTTATTTCATGCATCCTAATTCTCATTTGAAAAATGGTGTTGTTTTCCCCTCACACTTGAGTGAACATACAACTGGAGACAGAATGCCAGGTTCAAAATTGTATTTCTCAGAACTGCGAAGTCATTGCTTATGATGAAGGAGAGAATAGTGTTTCTAATGTCCTGTGTTGCCAATCAGAGGTCAAATATCTATTGATTTTTTGTTGTTGTTGTCATCGTCTTTGAGTTACTTGGTTTCCTGTGTGAAAGCTTTAAGACGGTTATTTTTTTTGAAATGTCATGAGGACGTGTTTAAGTGTGAAGGGAAAAATTTACCTTTGACTTGGTACTCAGTGGAAGAATCTAATATTTGTTCACCTTGTGAATACTTTCTTTTATGATGATCTTTTCTTATTATATTTCACTTCTCTAATTTTTAGCATTCTGTCTTTCTTGAACTAGATGTTGACACTTGTGATTATTCTCTGCATGTTTGAATTGTTTCTAATTTTGGTCTGTATATATTTACTCCATATTGTAGAATTCCTTGACTTCTCTCCTATAGGAATTATTGACAATGCAATCATATATTAAATAGCTAGGAACTCATTCTTGTTTTTCAATGACTATTTTTACTATCACAGACTCTTATTTTAGTGATATGATGCCTATGAAATCACCTAATTAGATTTTCAAAATTACATTTATTTCCCTAATCATGTTTTGTTCAATGTCTGTTGTCATTTTTATTGTTCTTTTTTTTAATTTGAAAGACAAAAAAAAAAAAGCAGAAAAATCAAGAAGCCAACGGACAATTAAAGAGCAACAACCAAAGCAAAATGATGACAATAACAATAGTACCGTGATAGGTTCCTATCTGCAAACAGAGGTCTAGTTTTTCATTTTTCATTTTTTTTAAACCTAGGCAGCAGGCACGACCCCCTCTGACCTTAAGTGCATCATTTGCTATAGATTTTCAACGAAGTCGTCTCCCACACTGGAAGAGAAAATGTAATCTGTGCACATAGACAGGAAGTGGAGAATGGGAGTGGGAGTATTAGGGGAGGTGGACACAAGAGCAAGCAGGCAGGCTGAGAGCAACCCCTCCAGCTCTACTGCCCCCAAATGGGGACATTATTGAGGCACACTCCTCCTCTGGGGAGCCCGCCATTTCCCTGGGAGAAGGCGTCTCGCAGCAGCAGGGAAGGTATCCTTGCTGGTGAACAGCTGTGCAGAGGGACCGCCCCCGGCACGTGCCCCAGGGTGGGAGTGACTCTGGTCGCAAGAGTCGCTGCCTCGTCCCACCTCTTCCAAGGCAGTCATCTCCATGCCAGAACACAAAGTTGGTCTTCAAGTGAATGAGAAAGTTCCATGGAAGTACATTCGTTACAGTATTCTGGTAAATTTCCTTACACAGAAAAGTCTAGAAGGCCATTTCCTAATCATGTCATACTATATAAGAGCCCCAGACAGTGGTCTGACTGAAGGACCTTCTGCTCAAGTACTCTCCTTGTCCGGGACTCAGCTTCATAGGGAGAAAACCATGAGCTGGACCTGAAAAGCCTCTGTACTGAGTTGCATGAGTAAGTGGGAGGCGTTTTTTAACTGTTTGGTTAGTTCACCCAGCATATATTTTAGAACCCCAAAAAATGATAGATGGCTTTATTTTCATCAGATTGCTGACTACAACATCAGTACACATTGCTTTCATTATACTATCAACTATAATCAGAATAAGCGAATGTTGAAATGCATACAGTAACCGAAGAACTAAGTCACAATAGAAATGTTACATCCCTGTTTGTGACCATTAAATTTTTTTGAACAAATTAGTTAACAGTCTGAGTAAGTATCTCTGGAATATAAAACTTAATTTTGGAGGCAGTATTACAAAGATCCAAGTTATGACTGACTATCAAATTTGCATCATGCAGAATCTACGGTCTGAATGTTTCTATTCATGTGTCTCCCTCCAGCTTGGGTTTATGTGTTGAAACCCTGACCTACCGTGTGATAGAATTAGGGGTGCAGTTCCCTGAGTCACGTGGGGAGAGTACTCATGAGTGGGGTTTGTGTCTCTATCAGAGAGGGTCTGAGTAGTGCACAGAGTGGAGACACAGCAAGAAGACCCAGTCCATGAGCCCAGAAGAGCCCTGCCCAGATTCCTCATCTGCAGATACCTTGATCTTGGACTTCTCAATTTCAGAACTGTGAGAAGTAAATCTCTGTTGTTTATAAACCACCCCATGTCTAGGGTATTTTGTTATAATAACCCAAACAGAACCTGAGGCTAGAAAATAAGTGAAGCTATATTAATTTGAATATGGTGTTTTTGAAAGTTGAAAAATATTCCTAATTACTCTCGGTATTCATGATGAGAAGCAACCCCTGAGTTCCAATAACAACTACCAGGGATGGAGTGGAGTGAGAAAGCCGTTGGAGTCCTTTTGTAATGGCGCTCACACTCAGCCCTCAGGACTGGCGAATCATTTTCCTGTGGGCAGAAAGAGCCTCAGGGAATACCAAGAAGTTGCAAGAATCCAGTCGTAGGTAAACTATTAAAATTTGTTTAAAAGATGCTAGTAGCTAGAATGACATTTCTAGTAGCAGAATATAATGTTAAAAATCGATAGGAAATATTGCTGGTGTGAATGAAATACTACTGTAGCCAAGATAAATGGAAGTGTATTAACATATTTAGGGCCAAAACTTTTAATTTAAAATATGCATTAGGCAGAAAAATTTTCTCTGCCCCTGGGAAACCTTGTGATTTTATTTATGACAGGTCCCAGGATACTAGTATCATTCCTTAGACAGGAAGCAGTGTTCTTGAGCTTCATTCGCACTTGACATTTTAGAATTCAGGGATGGTGAGAATATGGGAATTGATATCCTGAAAAACCTCACTGAGGTTCTTTCAAAGAGACTGAAGTATTTTAAACATCCATCCCAACACTTAAATTATGTCACAAAAATTATCAGTTCCATCGATCAGAGTTCAGCTACAGAAAGTGGGGTGAGCACAGCTTGTTTAAGCACAAGGGGGTGTGTTTAGAAAAGCCTATTACTAAATCCCTGAGAAGGATGAAGAAAGTTTGTAGACCGTGCTTTTAGGAACTGGATCACACACAGGGTGATCACCACTGGGCTGTCCAGCCGTGGTCACAAGACTGCCATCTCCAGAGCATCACACCCTGCTCTAGGTCAGGAAAAATTCATGATTAAGGAGGCGACCAGGGCCAAATCAATGCTATCAAAACAATTGTTTTGAATAGCTTTGTTTTGTTTTGTAATGTTTTTATTTGCTGTACTAGAGATTAAATGAACCCGTCTGCTAGGCAAGTGCTCTACTACCAAACTGTTTCCCCAGCCCCTTTTAAAAGTGTTTATGAATGTTTTGAGATCAGATCTCACTAAGTTGCCTCAGCCTCGTAAGTAGCTGGAATTGCAGATATGCACCACCTTACCTGGCTTGTTTTTTTAATCTATTTTGACATCATTCTTTAATGATATTTAAATGGATATGAAATTCTAAGTAAATAGTTATCTTTCCTTAGCATTTGGAATATGTTACTCTACTATTTCATTATTTTTGTAATTGCCAATGAAAAAAATCTGTGCCTCTCATATATTAAACTTCCCATTCCAATTCATTTTTCTCTTTGTCCCTATGTTATTTTTTTTAATCTTAATACTTGTGTCTCTACTTTTTGGATTGATTTTTATTTGTTACTTTGCTACTTAGGGTCTACTTTCATTCAGTGTCTTTCTGTAGTTCTTAGAAATTCTTATACATCTGGTTGTCAAATACTCTTTTATAACTTTTCCTTAGATTTTGAAATTTCTACTAAGTATGTAATATAGCCTCTAATTCTATGCCTCTTTGTCTTTAAATTTTTATTCCTCATATGTCAACGTAGATCTTTTAAAAATCCTACTTTTTTCTATTCCGTTCATTTGGTTTAATAGCTCATTGTTGGGGTGGGTCATATGGACATATAGTGTACATGGGTTTTCTAGCTTCCTTTGTGTCTTCAACCACCTACTTAAGGGTTTTTGACTGGTACATAAAATAACTGTCAGGTATATTGAGTTCATGTTCCTGTTGTTATTGTTGTTGTCTTTTTGCTGCTTTTGTTAGGATTAGTTTTCTTTTTCCAGTTTAGAATTTATATATGTAGGCTGATTTTGCGTGGGAAATGTAGCTTTTGCTGTATTTTGTTTTCCTTCATCTCTCTGTCCCTGGAGCCCCAGTCTTCAGAAGGATTTGGTTGTTGGTCCGGTACTCCTGGGCTGTAGTGGGAGTTTAAGGAAGGGGGACCTAGTGGAAACAATGTCACTGGGGGTCTGACCTGTTAGGCTTGATATTTAGATGTTCCCCAAGAGCCTGGTGCACCCATAGGCGAGGCTTTGGAAGGTGATTGAACTGTGGGAGCACTGTGGCCAACTTGCTGTTAGGAGGTGGGTTCTGGTCAGAAGAGGCAGGGTATGTGATGGAAGGGTTTATCTCCCTATCAGGTTTCTCTCTCCTTTCTCTGCTTCCTGGCCATGATGACATGAGCAGCTTTTCTGTGCCAGACCCTTCCACCATGCTTTCCTGCCTTGGAGCCAGTCCCCTGTGGATGTAAAAATGTGAGCTAAATAAACTTCTCCTAAATTGTAAGTGTTAGGTATTTTGTCACAGTAATGAAAAAAGTCACTAAGACAGTGCCCTTGAAAGGGGTACTGAGATACTTGCATGTTCTCTTCCACTTTTGGTTCCTGGCCACATGCTCCCTGCCACAATGTACTGAGCTGCCACAGTTCCAAAGCCACAGGCCAAGTGACCATGGACTGAAATCCCTGAAAACATGAGCCAAAGTAAAGTTTTTTTCCTTTAGATTGATTATCTGAGGTATTCTGTCTCAGAGATATGCACTCTGGAGTTTGAAAGAGACATTTAGCCTGGGCTTTGGAACATATAGTAATAAGGCCATGAAGCACAGTGAAGTCAAGAAGAGAGAAAATGTAATAAAAACAAGAAACTAAGTAAATCTGAGGGCAAGTCTCTGCCTATGCCTACAGAGGAGATGAACAAGAACTGACAAAGGTAGAGAAGGAGATGTCAGTGAAGTACAAGGGTAACTAAGGAGTGCTCTTCAGGAAGCCAAGCAAAGAAAGCATTTTAAGAGGAGAATAATAAACCAGACCAAATGCTAATAATAAAATGAATATAAAGGTTAAAAAGTAAAGTGGAACAATTTAGTAAACTTCATGAAAACTGAATGGTTTTCTTCTTGTTGACGTTTTGTCTTAGCTTCTTCAGGAAGAGAAGGGGACTATCTCCCATCCTGGGGGCATTTTTATTCCTAGGCGATAACCACCCCACCCCTGCTACCCCTACATTAGCACCCAGCAGGGCGGCTGCCCTGTGCATTGATATTTCTGTCTTTTTCTCATTAAAAGTGATATTTATATCTTTAAAAGCCTGCCTATGCATTTTTGTTTGTTCTTTCCTGTTTGATAAGATTGGCGTTCCAACAGTGGAAAAGTATGAATCTACAATACCATTTTGACAGAAATTGAAAGTTCTTCCTGCCATGTCTTTAACTTCTTTACCAAGTGTTGTTCTGGTCTTCCTTGGCTCACTGTTACAAACCATTAGTGTGATTTTTGTGGTCACTTCCTCAAATGGAGACCCCTTTTCTTACCTCACTCCACAGACAGTTGCATTGGAGGTAGAGTTGATACCTCCTCACCCCAAACTGCCAGTCACTGTTAGTCATTTCTTCTTCATTTATGATCATCTCATTTGTTATTCTTCTAATTTTTTTGCTCATTAACTTCCTGGTCCCTGTGATGGGCCGAATTATGCCTCTACAAAACTTCATATGTTGAATTCCTATTCCTCAGAACCTTAGAATGTAACCTTATTTGGAAGTACACTGTAGAGATTTTTAAGAAAGTAACTAAGGCAAAACACCGTCATTAGGATGGGACCTAATCCAGTATAACTAGTGTTCTTATAAAAACAGGAAATTAGGAAACAGATACACAGATGGAGGCCAGAACGAGAAGAAGGCCATCTATATGCTAAGAGAGGCCTCATGAACCCAGCTCTGCAGACACTATACACCTGTTCCAGCCTTGTAGGCGTGAGAAAATAGATTTCTGTTGCTCAAGACACCTAGTCTGTGACCTTATTACGGAGGCCCTAAGAAATGAATGCACCCTCCTGCCTATTTGTGGAAGATTTTAGCACCTAGCTCACAGATTTCTTTCCGACCCCTGTGCTGCCTTCCCCCAGCTAAATTCAGTGTCTGTGGAAACGGACAATTTAATGCCCTAGTAATTCAATCACCACCAGTCCTCTTCCATTCTACTCAAGCTGTACATTCCCAAAGCCAGACCCTGGCTTCACCCAGAACTTGAAGTGACACCTTCACCTTTCCAGCAGTCTCACTGGATTATTTCTAGCGTACTAGCTTTTCTAAATTTTCTTCCTTGCTTATTAGTTAACTCTTCTCTCCTCGAGCCATTCTTTCAACCAAACCCTGCCAGTACCCCTTGCTGTCTTGTTCTATTGTCTTGCGCCTGTTTGGCCAACTCCAAATCTCTAGGAATCCAAATACCCTCTTCATGTCCCCAGCTGGAGCACATTATAATGCGTCATTGGTTCTGTGACTAGGCACATGGAAATTTCTCCCCATTTTACTATTAAATAATATCATGATGAATATTGTTGTCCCTATATCTTCATGTGTTTCCCTGATTATTTAAACTAAATTTCTTAATATGTAGTTTTATTTATTTATTTATTTATTTTTATTTATTTATTTTTTTTTTTGCGGCACCAGAGATTGAACTCACAACCTCGCGCCTGTCAGACAGGCACTTAAGTCACTAAGCCAAACTCCTGGCCCTGGTTTTTTGAGGCAGGGTCGCACTGTGTAGCCCAGACCGTAATATATAGTTTTAAAATCAAAAGGTGTAAGACTTTGGAAATACAATATCAGGTTGCCTTTCATTAAGTTTGTAATGAGCTTTCATCAATGATATGTGAAAATATGCATTTCATATTACATTTCTTGGGAAAAATTACGCATTTCCCAAGATTGATAAAAATAAGCTTAACATTTTTAATGAACTTAACAAAAGAAAAATGACACATTTTAGGATGTTTTTCATATATAGAGAGATAAGTCACATTTTTTATAACTTGTTTATAAGTACTGTATTAGATTTTTCTATTGTTGATTTTTGAAAGACATTTTTTTCTTACCAAATAATTATTTGATATATGTTGACTCAGAACTTTAAAACTCATAAATGTTCTATTCCATTATCATTAATTTAGGACATTTTTAAATGCATAAATTTTCTGAGTTTGATGTTTTATTTCTGTAATATGTTATATGTTGTTACACAAACATTCCTATTTTTTTTCCTTTCATGTATGTTGTAGTCTTTAATGTCACATTAACCTATATTCTTTCCCTTTGTATTCCAAAAAGTTATCTCAAATTTTCATAGTATATTGACTTTTCTATATTTTCAATTTTTAAATTAATTTTATTACAAGTTTTTAACTTGTCAATGATTTTCTAGTTTCTTCTAATATCTCATTTTATCTAGTTCCCTTTTTTCTCTTCCTGTTAATTTCTTGCTGTCTTCTTCCCTTATATTTTTATAGAGTGCTTGCATTTTGGGAATACAAAGTTTGTATTGTTGACCATGTTCCTGTAAATTTTATAATAGAATGTTGTTGAAGCATACAGTTCTTTATCTTGAGTACAGCATTTCTCTGCTTTGGGATTGTGGAACTTTTTCTCTTGGTTTTCTTTTGTCCTGTTTGATCATCTCGAATGAGGCGATTTCTCTTCACGTCTGTTTTTGCTGATGTCCGAGATGAGTACATTCTCTTTGGTGTCTCCCTGCTTGCCTTTTTGTTGTTAGAACTTCTCTCTTATGTAGGAGCCTGGATTACTTTATAGAGCTCCTTTTCTGTTTCCCGAGTCCAGTGGTCGCTGATGTACAGCCCTGAAGAAGGATCTTGCGTGCTCCTATCACTTCTCAATGCGAAGAGGGATTTATTCTCAGATTCTCAGACGCATCCTATAGATCATACCTTTCCAGAAGGAGTGCAAGACAAACTATCGCCTCCCAAGCTTGGATGTCTCTCACAACTCTTTCTTCTTCTCATTCTCCAATCAAGTTTGTATGCCACGATTGATGTTCCACCACAAATCTATCCTTTCCCAGTCCAGTTTTGTTAAAAGCCTACATATCCAAATAGGTATGGAAGAGAAAGGTGTACTTTTAGTTGGTAAAAATGGGTGGAAAATGATTCCCGGTCCTACAGAACTGAGTGTCTGTGTTTACTTGATGAAGTCCCTCATTTTGATCAGGAAAAAGCCCCCAAAGCAGAAGTAGACCAGCCTGCAAGCCAATGGTGGGACAGCTCAGGTCCTCTCCTGGGGCTGTGTCCGAGCTTGGTTAGTGCCTTAGCTTTTCCATCGCTGGGACCAAATACCCGACAAACACAACTGAAAGGAGAAAAGATTTATCTTGGCTCTCAGTTTCAGAGATCCCAGTTTCCAGTTGACTGGCTCCAAGGCAGGAAGAAAAACACTGCTCCACTTGTAGCAGGTAGGCAGCGGCGAGAGAAGAATGAGCCAGAGGGGCGATGTCTCTGTCAGAGCCAAACCCCCAGTGACCTGCCTCTTCCAGTCAGTGCCACCTTCTAAAGGAACACTCAGCCATGAATGCATCAAAGGAAGACTCTACTGGTAAATATCGTGCCCCTGTGATCCAGTAACCTTTCATAAGCTTCACCTCTGAACACATGAGCTTCTGGGCAAATTTGAGATCTAAACCATAGCAGTTAGTGTATCTGGCTAGTACAACTCAACCAGTGTTCCTATTTCTGGTGGTCTTGAAATTATGCCTGTATTTTAGTGTTACTGTAAATATTTTAAGGGCAGGACAGAGAAGTGTGAATGTGACACACACTGTCCTTCAGCTCAATAGGGAAGTTTACATTTTTCTTAGAAGTTATAAAATGTTTTAAAAGGGATAGGTCTAATGGAGGGAAGGCACAGAATGGATTAATGAACCTTCTATATTATATTCAAGTAAGTCATGCAAAATGAAACTTAGACATGGAATTGCTATCAATTAAAGTTTTTCACCTACTTAATACATTTTAGATGTTTTTAGTTTATGAAAGTACATTCATTATAAATTACACATTCTCCATAGTTATTAATATTTTCAGACATCTTCAGTAGACAAAGAAAAATCTGTTATATCGATCTTAGTCAATCATTAAAACATAAAATGTTTGAGTTTCTGAGGTGGGAAGAGTTAGACTGAACTGATAACACTCTGCTGGTTGTTGTGTATTCCATTTTAAGATCTCTAGCTTAGTGGTCAAGACCAGAAGTCATGGAGCTGGAGTACTTGTATTAAAACTTCAGGTACATCAGTAACTACAGATCTGAGAACAATTTTACTCAACCTGTCTGTGTATCTGTTTCCTCAAAACGAACAGATTCTACTCCTTATATACCTGAAAGTATTATGATTGTAGTTGCAAGAAACCGAAAACCAGCTTGAATTAATTGAACTTGGACAGGCAACTTATTATTAGAATATTAGAGTTCTTCATAGAGTACAAAGACATGATTCTAGTTAAAGTTTAAGTACAGCAGGAACCTGGCACCCTCATGGCATAAGTGCTCTCTTCATTTCTGTGTTATCTGTTTTATTCCCTCTTACTGTAAACTAGTTTTTTGATTTCCAGTCTATGTGATAGGAAAAAATAGCTTCTGCCAATAGCTCCTAAAGTCACATCTCTCCAAATTCCCAGAACTGACTGTAATTGACTGAGCTTAGGTCAGGGGCCCAACCCCAGACCAATCACAGTCATATGGGTAAGGCAGAGAAGGGGCAATCATAGACGAGATGGCAATGACGTCAAGAGAGGTCCAGTTCCACACAATGTGCTTTTGGGCTAAATTCTCATCACAAACTTAAGAGGCTAAGAAATGTCATTCATTTTATCAGTAAATAGAGCTGGGATTTAAACAAAGTCTGTTCTTAAGCACCACACTATGCAACAACTTTTAATTCTATGGAAACTGAATGAAAATGTACCTTGAAGTGATGATGTACGTGAATTATAGCTGGGGATTTAGCTCAGTGCCATAAGCGCCTGCTTGGCAAACACAAGGTTGTGAGTTCGATGCCTGAAACCGAAAAAAAAAAAAAAAAGAATTATAAATGAATTAAACAGATTCAACCAAAAGAATTTCCAAAATGAACTTTGACAAGTTACAGTAATTAGAATCTTTAGATCTATTCCAGGCAACCATGGATCTCGTCGCTATTCTTAAGTTTCAACATGATTATGAAATTAATTATAGGGTAAGCATTAGAAAAAAATTTTAAGAAGTATTCATGTCTGACAAAGAACCAAGTGGAAATATTAACTTCCAAAAAGTGGTTCTTTTAAAAATAAAAGGTGTTGGGCAAAAGTTAAGATATATTAGTAGTGCATGGATAATTTTTTGAAACCCCTTAGGGTTAGCTCTGAAGTGGAATAACGTATTAAATGGTATCAGTACAAATGTCTCAGGCTTACTGGTCAAAGAGGTATAGTTTGAGATTTGAGTAATTTTAATTTCTGTCCTTCTTACTATATAAATCTTTCATCATACATGGTAGATTCCTGTGAGCATGAAGATACTTTATTTTTTATTAAAATACATGAGCCTTGATTAAACAAAATGGTAATATCTTAAGTAATTTCACTGAACAATTCAATACTCACTACCCCAAAAATAAATTCTACAAATCAGAGGGGTTCTTTTTATTAATCTTTTTCCTAAATCCCAGACATAATAGATTCTTTTTATTTTAAATCACTGCCAACAGAGACAACTTAAAATCCAATCCTGATTTTTACCTGCCTTTTTGTTTTACTCTGCTTCCAAGTATTTTCTGCCAATGTCCAGAAGCACACTTCTGCCAGTCAGCTCTGCTTAACATGTTGTCCTTGGGGGAGAATATCCTCTAGATCCACTTTATCCTTCCCCATTTTGCTCTGTACCCCAAAGGGCTGATCCATTAAGTAGGTTCCTTGTCCTTTATCTTCTAATTGGGTTTGATCAGTGGATCAATCCCAGCAAGGGATTGGTGGGAAGTAACAGACCAAGGTCAGGTCACTGTTCAGTGTCTTCTTCAGTCTAGGGTGACAATGTTTGACTTGTTTCCTTGGGGAAGATCTATGGTCATTTTCTTTGACTCTTTTCTCTTGGACTTGTCAAATTTTCCAAAGAAGACTCAATCTCTTCTTATCCCAGGAAACTATATCATGCATCAAAAAACAGGACTGCGGGTTTCAGCAACCCATCAATAAACTCTGATTTAATTATCCTTTATTTAGCACGGCGTGGATCTTCAGCTGTGCCTAGGCTCTTCCAAACTAGAGATCTCCTGTTCTATCTTTTGCAGAGAATGAACTTTGTACTTGTGTTGGCACACAGGAAGGACAGCTAGGTAGCTACCAAATAACAAAAGGTCTATGGGGAAATTTCAGTGCTTTTTATGTATTTTCAATCAGTCCTCATGCGTCAAGTGTCCCCTTCATCCTCAGTTTCAAAGGAGCCCAGTGTCATCATTTCTGAGACTCCTGGTGGGTTCTGATATATAACTCTATTGCTAATTTGCTTTTCTATCAGTTTAGGATCCAACTTTCTAGAATTATCAGTAGTTTCTATCTTCTTCTCCTTTTTCTTTGTGAATTTATGTCATTAATTTATTTCTTATTTTTGTTTCAGTGGAGGTTTGGAAAAGAATGGAATGCAAGTCTGTTTTTAATCTACCATCTTAAAGTAGTGGTCTCTTTCTCCCCTTATTCCTACTCAAGATTGCTTCGGTCTCCGCTGTGCCGTTGTAGTCTGTCCTTCTAAGTCACTAATGGCTTGTGCTGTGATATCTAAAGTACAGGTCTCATGTTAGTTTTACTTGGTACTTTACCATTGTGTTATAATGTTGACCACTTGCTGTAGAAGGTCTACTTTCTGGATTTCAAGGCCTTACATTCTCCTGGTTTTCTCTCTGTCTTTTATCTCCTCCTTCGCAGTGTGCTCTGCAGGGGACACTAACAAAATCTGTGGTCTCTCAGGGCTCAGGTCTCTTTGTGCTCTATACTATCACCCTAGGAAGGAGGAGGAACCAGGCCTCTGCCTTCTGTCTTCTCCTGTTTCCACACAACTTCTAAATTTTACGTCTCCAGCCAGATGTCACCACAGAACCCCTGATGTTTACCCAGCTCCTCCATCTGAATGTCCTAAGAGAACCTCAAAACCAATATGTGTAAACTGAACTGAAGAAACTCCTGCAGCATACACAGAACACACACGGTATCTGTTCTAAACCATAGCATTTCATAGTTTAGTGAATAGCACCATCATGCATGCAGTTTGATAAATCAAGGGTCATCCTTAAGACAGACAGACAGACAGATTGCCATTTGGAGGATAGTTACTATTAGCACTGGAGAGTCACATGATTCCACAGTGTATTTTTTTAAACAAAAAATATACCTTTGTTTTTGCAAACAATGAGATATTTAGATGGGTTGTGGACACAGCATAGTTTAGCTTATCCTGAATAATACAATATATATCACAGATTATAATTACACATTCCTTTTAGTTATTATCTTCATCCATCACTAAACTGTTAGATTTAGTGGTACAGAAATTTTGTCTGGGTTTTGCATCCCTAGAACCTGGCATATTCCTAGCACATGAAAAGAATTTATAAATTATATGTTCAATAAATGAAGGAATAAATAAAGTAAGAAAACCCAAAGCTTAATATTATGTTGATACAGCCCTTCATAAGTATTGGTAAAGCAAATGAGTAAGTTGATTTGTGCTATAATTTATAACCATTTATAAATGGAAGCCTAAAATAAATGTCTTCAATCCAGAAACAGAGACTACATTTTCCATGAAGCGACCCTCGTTTACACACAGTCACTATCCATCCAAATTCTGATGTCAGGGAGCTTCGGTAGTGCTTATTCTCTGGTCACATTCTCCTGGGGGCAAGAACCCTGGATCTGTGTTGAAATAGAAGTGAGATAGTTGCTCCGCATCCACTTGGAAAAGCCTTTGTTTAACAGAATATTACTCTGCCTCTCTCCTAAGGAATATTCTGCAATTTCATATACGGGTAGCGTTCTCCAAAGTAAATGTGAGCTTCACACCTCCCTAACTGCTTAATGTTGCTCTCACTGGGTGTTCTCATCCTTTCTGGTCTCTGACTACCTCCTTTCATTCCCTGAGAAGACTTCCTGTTCTTGCTTTCAGCTCTGATGGCTTAAAGTCTCCCAGTGTGACAGTCCTTGTTTGACCTTCCTCTCTCTTCCCAGGGTCTTCTGCCAGTTTCCAGGTACTTAGAGACATCACCCATGGAACAGATACATTGCAGTCTTGCTTATTCTCTAAATGAATAGCCTATAAAGCCATCTTTCAGAGACTGCTGTGAATTTTTTATTGTGTTCTCAAACCAGGAGGCTATTTTTAAACATAATTTTCAAATTGGACTTGGGAAAATGAGGTGGACCAAATTCTAGAATTTTCAGCAAATAAATGACTGAAAGTCCATCCCATTAAAGAGTTTTTAATTAAAAAGAACAACCCACAGGTGCCTCATTGTTCAAGTACACTGGATCATTCAGCAGCCTTCGGAGGAAACAGAATAGTTCACTGCATGGTTAACGTCTTCAAGACTAAATTAACCCTAGCACAAATGCAGGACTGGCCATCAGAGGCTAAGGTAATTTTGTTTGAAGTGCTACTAGCTCTTCACCTTCATTTCTTTAAGTCTCCCAGAATAGCATAGAGAAGTGTAATCCTGGCCTCAATTCTTTTATTTCCTCCCAACTCCATCATTTTAATATGAATTTCAAAGAATCCCAGCTGACAATACCACCATAGGGGAAAAACTAGAAACAGAAATGTAAATAGGCAGGGCATAATTTTCCTCTTCTAAACTGTGATCTCCCTGAAGGAGGAGACAAAGGTTAACACCCCTTTGAAGGCCCAGTACCTAGTAGAGTACGTTGAATAGAGCAGCCGTTCAATAAATATTTGCTGGATGAATTTCACTTAAGATCTTGCAGTACCTTCAATTAATCAATTATAATCTCAGAAAGAGAAAGTCCCGATGTTTTATTAACTTATGATGGATTTCGCAGTTCAGTAAATTTTATTCCTCAGACAATGAGGGTCTCCTTCGTTGCTACTTCAGAGCCTTTTGTCAAAGTTGATCAGGTCACTTGTTTAGTAGAGGAAGAAGGACAGTTCACAGAGATAGAAAGATGCGGAAATCAAATGGTAAATTAAAGAAAGCTTTTGTCAGAGGCAGAGCTCTGTTGTTAATAATAATGATCTTCAGTCATAACTAAAACAGATTTATAAATTCATTTGGTCCTGTGTCCTTTGAAGGAGAGGTCCGCCAGCCCATCTCTGCATCAGAATCACCTGGCAAATGATGTACCCACCTTAAAAATACTGATTCAGAAGTCTGGACCTGGGAATGTAGCTAAGTTGTAGAACACTTGCTTAGCACATGGGAGGCCCTCAGTTCAAAGCCCAGCACCAGAAAAAAAAAAAAAAAAAAACCAGGGCTGGGGACTCAGGAACTTTCATTTTTTATGGCTATGAAACCCATATGTGTTTCTGATACACACTTAGTTAGGTAACCACACTGCCTCTAAGAATATTTTGTATGAATGCATTGTTACTTCTCCACCTTTACAAAGGAGAGATGACTCTTTCCTCAAGAACTTCACCAAGAATCAGTTATGGCAGAAGAGAAAGCAACTTAGATTCCTGTTTGCATGGATATATTTCCAGAGACGGACCAAACTGTGATTAAAAATACTTTTAATTTACAAGTTGAGAGCAGTAAAAATAAAGTTTAATAAGTGTAGATGAAAAACATTTTAAACATTTCTAAAAGAAGGGAGTGAGTTAAAAGTCAAGCAGTGGCCAGCAGAGGGGAGGCAGCTCCCGAGGACCCGATGGGGAAGGGAGGGCGACAGGGCCGTGCCTCCTGGAAACTTTTTCAGGGTCAGATCCCTCTCCTGTAGTCTTGCCAAGTCTCAGTTTCCTCTCCTGAAGAATGAGTCAGGTGGGGTCGAGGATTTAGCTCAGTGACTGAAGCTCTTGCCTGGTAAGCTCAAAGTCATGAGTTCGATACCTGGTATAAAAAAAAAAACAATGAGTCAGACGGAGAAGAGTATAAAACACCTATGGTTTATTGTACTTATAGATCCCTAGTTTCCTTTTTGTGTTAGCAGCCCAAAGCCAGTGGACTGAGAACCTCTGGACCAGAGAATCTCTCAGAGCCTTTCCTGCCTGCAGGCCAAGAGCCCTTGAGATCTCCTTGACTTTGACATTGACCTTGACTGACAACTTCCAACAACAGACCTCAAACTCCATAAATTGTGACAGGAACAAATTTGGGCAGAAATCTCATTGTCGATGGGTTGACTGGTTTTCTTACCTGCAGCGAAATAAAAAACCTATTCATTGCCATTTGTGGAAAACTAATACTGGCACAAGCTTTTACTAACCACATTCCTTGGGGCATTCTTTGATCTGGGTACTAAGGGACAGCAACTGTCTATGGTAGGTAAGACTGTGTCTGTAGTGATAAATGGGATCCTTCCACATTATAAATAGTCACTGGAGTTTGTATCTGAACTGTATTACTTTTGGCCATAGTACTTTGGAAAGCTTTCAATACGAAGAATAAGTTAATGCATATGTTAGAAACGGTTAGATGTTTTTTTTAAAAAAATTCTGTATTATTTCTATCCTTCTTTCTGTTTTACTTTTTAAAATAAAAAAAGACTGAAAAAAATAGTACAGTAATTACTAGAACTGAGAAGGCTATCGGGGGCTGGAATGATAGGTAGGGGTAGAAGAAATATAGCTGAACAGTGTCAGGGTGTGATCTATGCATGTGTGAAAACAGCAGGGTGATTGCATTAATTTTTACCATTCATAGGTTTTATAATTTTTAAATGAAAAATAAGCTCATTCTATAACAAAGAAATTCTAAATATATAAATTTATAACACTTTAAGAGATGGGTTTATTAGCCTCATGAAAGTGGCACCATGTTTAGACACTTTCAGAATTACTTTTCTGTGATTTTTTTGGCAGCCACTGCAGAAGGAATTACTCAGGGTCACAGGCTCGGAAGGCTTTCCCTTCTGAATCAGAATGCCATACAGACTTTCAAGGGCTTATGTGCACCGAGAATGGTGGTGAATGCCTATAATTCCAGCACTCTGGGAGGCTGAGGCACATTCAAGCCTGGCTTGGGCAACTCAGGAACTTAGGGAGACCTTGTCTCAACAATGAAAAGGGGCTGTAGGCGTGGGCGGTGCAGAGGCCCTGGGCTCATTTTCCTGTGTGCTTCTGTGCTTACTGTCAGATGCTCCTTCGCAGCCCCAGCGCTGAGTCTGTCTGTGTTGAGGGGCCGTGGAGGTGCAGCAGTGTCGCGGTGCCCAGGCGCTCCGCCCCTCCCGAGTGCTGGCTTCCCCGGCTGCTTCCTCAGAGCTGTGCGCGGTTACCAAGGCGGGACCCCCGGCCTTCTGGCTGTATCCCCTGAGATTTTCTTCCTGTGCTTCTGGGGTAGCTTTTTTTTTTTTCTTGACACGACACCCGCACTGACCTTAATGATGAAATCTTTAAAAATTTATCCTTCTTGTTTTCTAGGTGATAATTTAACATCGTTACTCCTTGCCTGCAGCCTACTTGAAAATGATTCCATTTCACTTTAGTCCCCTTGTTAGTGCGATTTTCAGTGTGTGACTCCCACCAAAGCGACCAGATTCCCTTCTCATTGTGACAGTACTGTCATTTGAGGATGATGCTACATACATGGTAATAGGTGTTTTTATGTAGGGCCAACCATGTTTAAGAATAAGTAAATTAAACAAATAGAGCTTGGGAGTTAAGAATTGTTAGTAAGCATTTTTCTTCTTTTGTCTGTAAAGAATTTAGGTATCTAGTTTTTCGAACTATTCAAATATGTTACTATAATATTAATAATAAAGGAATTATTATTGAGGAATGCCAGGTATTATGAAAGCTTACTTTTGATTTGCTTTAGGCAAAATAAAGGCCAATAAACACGAACTTCTTTTTTAAGAACATTTTTTATTAGTACTTGTTTGCAGCACATGATAGTCACATTTCTTGTGGGCGTTTGTGCATGTGTGTGACACACTTCCTCTGTCTCTTTCCCTCTGGTCCCTCCCTGCTTCCTCCAAGTCCTGCACACCTTCCCGTTTGAAAAAGATCTGCTTCTTCTTATCTTTTACTTTGTTCTTTATTTACATTTTGAGTTTCTCATGTAAGATAAACCATGTGATAATATTTACACATATGTGTCTGATTTATTTCATTTAGCTTTACGGTCTCAAGGTGCATCCATTTACCTACAAATGGCTCAAGTTTATTTTTCCCTATTGCAGATAGTACTTTAAAATGTTCTTTTTCAGTTTCTTCCCACTGTCCCTGTGCCATACGAGGAAGCTGACTCTTCAGTATTCATGGTAGGATGTATCTTGTCTAATAACACAGTCGTGAGACTTACAGGCAGAGAGACTTCTAGAAATTTCAGGTTAATTTGGGTTGAATGATGATGTGCACACAGTCAGTAGGTTTATAGGTACGCAGAATGGATTTCCAATGACTTTAGCACATTATGTGGCTAAGGGGACTTTGCAGATGTAATTATGGTTATAGATCTTGAAAATAGTTTACTCGGGATTATCCTGCTGAGTCTAATCTAATCCGTGTAAATTTTTAAGAGCAAAGAACCTCTCCCAGTTAGAGAGATATGGCAGAAGAGAAAGGCAGACAAATTTGGAGCATGGGCAGGCACAACTGCCCATTGCCGGCTCCAAGATAGAGGGCCTGTGGAGGTTTGAAGGATCCCAGGGAAGCCCCACCTGGAAGTCAGCAAGGCAATGGGGATCTCAGTTTCAGTTCCTCCTTCCAACAAGGGGAATGAGACTAACAGTGGCTTCTTCCCCCAAAGCCTCTACATAAATGCCCAACCCAGCCAAGATATCAACTTCTGTTTTGTGAACCTCAGAACCAAAAAACAAAGTAAACCACCAAGATTTCTCACCTACTGAACTCTGAAATAACAGAACTTGTGCTTTGGAGCTTCTCATTTTGTGGCAATTTATGACAGCAATAAAAAATAATACAAGTAGGAAGCCTGGGACGAGAGTCATAGATTCTATCCCTGAACTGATCAGTTTTGTGAAGATGAAACCTCTGCATTATTAAGAATAGGATTAAAACATTAGACCCAGAGTCTGGGCCTGGACACCTGAGCATATTTAGATGAATTCAGGAACAGCCTAACATGTTCAGTGGTTCCCAAGTGGTTGGCTTGCATTTTATATTAACTTCTCTCTGCCTATCTTTTATCACATAAAAGTTGGATCTGTAACAGGTCTTAAAGAAAGTGAGGGTTTTAAATGAAAATATTAATAAGGATAAACTTTTAATTCATTGGACATTTTATGAATGTGCAGATCATAAATATGTTAATTGTGCATTTTTAGGTTCAATTTTAAAATAAAGAATTGGAGGTCAAAAATTGGTGAATGAAATGAAAGTCTTCTAACTGTAATTATTTATAGATGTCCATAATTCATGTTGACAAAGCACTTTAGGTACTTGAGAGTAAAATTATTAGTCACTTTCTCATCTGTTGGATAAAATACCATAATTAGACTTTGTGTGTGTATAGTAAGGATACTTAAAATCTACTCTCAGAAAACTTTTCTCAGCATATAGTAAAGCATTGGTTTAGTCACCTTTCCTGTTGCTGGCACAAAATACCTGACACTTGCAACTTAAAGTCAGACAGGTTGATTTAGGCTCATGGTTTCAGCGGTTTCAGTCCATAGTTCACTAGTAGAAGGGAATGGAGAAAGAAAACCGCTCACCGTCAGGAGATGGTTGATGATGAAAGCCCAGAAGAAAAGCAAAGCTGGATGAGTAAGGAAAGTGACATGGGGCAGAAGGAATGCAATTTCATTTTAAATATATTTAAAACAAATTTTATTGTGAATAATGAAGGTACATATCACTGTGTCATAGGATACATGTAGAGAGTAAAAAATTTGCTATAGGGAAGCAAATTAACACACCTATTATACCCTCACATAGTTGTCCGTCTTTTGTTTTTGTTTTTATGGCAAGAGCAACTAAAATCTCATTGAGCAAGAATTCATATGTGGTACAATTTTGTGACCTGCAGTCCTCATGTTGTACATTAGCTCTCTAGACTTGTCCACTTGAGTTATCTACTACTTTTTACCCTCTGATCTTCATCTCTCCATTAATTGTCTTCTATTCCACTCCAGTAACCATTGTTTTGTTTTCTTTACCAGTATATTTGGATTTTTTTAGAGGAAGGCTTTCTTAGCTAAGTGGGTCAGTGAAAGCCTCTGACAAGGATATAGGACACATGCTCACAGCTGGAGGCAGAGAGGTCCAGGCTAAGGAAACAGAGGCTCGTGAAGTCACTGTGTGTGCAGGAAGAACTTGATATAGTAGAAACTGGAAGATCACTGGGCAGGGAGGAGTGGCAGGTGATGAAATTGAATTGGTAGGTAGGGCCAGGTCAGATGGAACCTTGTAAGTCAAAAGAAAGATTTCTTTTTTATTCTGAGAAAAGGGAGACACCTTCAGAAGGAACCGATTCAAGCGGAGGCAAAACATTACAACTGCCTTTCTCTAGCGCTTCGATGTTATATTCCTTGAAAAAATAATCACTATTCATCATTTTTTCTTCTGTGCTCTTTGCTTCTAAAGCCACTGAAGTCAGACCCTACCAACAATACGATTACCTCTCAATTTCCAGACTCAGTGTGTGTTTTCAGTACTCAATTTTCAGATGGTTGGCAGCCCTCAGTGTCTTTGACATTGGCCCCTACTTTGAAGTTCTCTTCATCTATTTATAACCCAGTTCCAGCAATTAATATCTCCATAGCCCTGGGAAAATTAATGAATCTCTCTGTTTAGTTTCCTCATCTGTGAAATGGGAAAAGGAATTATAACAACCTCATAGGGTTCTGGTGAAGGTCATAAAAAATTATGTGTTACACATTTAATAAATCCTAGTGATTAGTATTATATCCCAAGCCAAACTCCTGCTCTTACCCTTCTCCCAAACCTGCTCCTCTACTATCAGCAGGATCAGTGTCTGTTATGTTTCAGTGTGTTACCTCCAGAATTTGTTTTGGTCTGTGTGTAGAGATGTCCAGGCCGTGAGAATCGCTGCTTCATTTATGGGATTAAGGCTTTTTTAGAAGGTGCTTTGCACAGTAGTAAGCCAGCTCGCTCTTCTCCTCCTGCACCATAGCGATTGGCAGGAAGGCTCTGCCAGGGACCTGAGGCTGTGGTGTTACTTGATCTTGGACCTCTCTGTCTCCAGAACCAGGAGAAATAAATTTCTCTTCTTTACAAATTACCCAGTCTGTGGTATTGTGTAGTAGCAGTACCAGTGGACTGAGATACCACTTCACCATCATCCTTGATGACAGAATTCTCCTGTAGGTTTAACCTGGGAGGTCCTCCGCTGGGTCCATCCCCCAGCCCCACTGCTCTCCCTGACCACAAACACACGGACACGCACACGAATCTCCTTACCTTATACTTCCGTTGTCTTGAACGTTCAACCGGCCAGTTAACTGCTTTTTGCAAATTTTGCATGGATTCTCTTAATAGTCCTTTGGGAATTTCTCTGATAATCACACAGCAACACTAGTACTAAATCCAATGATTGACTCCATGCTGGCAAACAGCATTGTGCTTTCCAAATACAATCTCAAGGGGTACTCACAATAATCTCATGAAGTAGGTGTTACTGTTACCGTTCCGTTGTACAGATAAGGCCGCTGAAACTCAGAGAAATCAAATAATACAGAAAAAGTCATACTCAAATGAAGTTATGGATTTGAACCCAGAACCACCTGATGTCAAAACCCAAGCTTCCAAGCACCATGTTCTTATTATATGTTAAAGCGAGCTTATCTTAGCAAATTCTCTTCAAATTATTCTTGTTTGTATATTTTAAACCTTTGATGATTTTCTATTGTGTACAGAACCCTTCGCTATGTGTCCCAACTGATCCTTTTAAAATTTAGTTTATGTCTTTCTATTTATGCATGTTCAATTTTTATTGTACTTTCTTTTATATCATGCTATTTCTGTTTTGCTGTAGACATTTTCCCTTCTTTCTCAGCACACACACACACACACACACACACACACACACACACCAGTATTTTCAGCTTCATACAAATTTTAATGTTCTGCATATTCACAGAAACCTATGCAAATATAATTATATGTTCACAAGTCTAAATGAAACATTTATGGGCTTTACTTATAACTTTGGAAATACAAATTAAATATTATATTGACAGAGAGAGTGAGAAGGGAGAGGGGAGAAAGAAGAGAGATTTGGAGGAATTATGAGGAATTAGCTTACCTGATTACGGGACCTGATGATCCTGAATCACCAGGGGAGGCTGCATCTCTGCCACTGTGGATCTGGAGGTAGTGTAGAGACAGAATTCCTTCTTTCTCTGTGGCTCTCAGACCTTTTCCTTCTTAAAGTCTTCAACTGATTGGACAGGGCCCACCCAAGCTCTGCAGTAATCTGCTTTATTCAAAGTCGGCTCATTTCAACGTTAGCCACATCTAAAATCTACTGTCATAGTAACATTGACACTGGTGTTTGACCAGATATCTGACCCCTTAGCCTAGTTCAATTACTACAAAATTAACCATTGTAGTGCATTTCCTTTTCTCACAAACAAGGTATTATTCATGTTTTTCTTTATCAGTATTTACAATGTAACACTTTTATTTATTTAGTCCTGTTTGTTTGTTTGTTCTGAGACAGGGTCTTACTATGTGGTTCAGGCTGGCCTTGAACTCACTACATAGCCCAGGCTGGCCTCAAACTCATGGCACTCCTCCTGTCTCAGCCTCCCTGAGTGCCAGGATTACAGGTATGTGCCACCACACCTGGCTGAACTCTTTCTTTTTAATAGTTGAATAACAGAGTCATATTTTACATTACACTGTGATGTATTATAATTTATTCAACTGTCTACTAATTTGTAAATACTTAATTTCTTCTTAGGTTTCTTTGAGTGGGGGTAGAGCAGTATAAATAATTCTACACATTGCATCTGTTTTCCTAGATACTTTTGGATTAGTTTCTTAAGCATTAGTATCTGCTTTTCTACCAACAACATGTGAGAGAACTTTCCCTTTCTACTGGCTGACACATGAGATTACCGCTCTAGCATCTTAACGTCAATCTACTAGATGAAATAGGCCATGTTACTGTGACCTGAATTTATGTTCCTAAGACTGCTGGTGAACTCGAGCATCTTTTAATGTAGTTATTAAAGCCATTTGGACACTCTTTTGTGAACTATAGTTTGAAAATTGGATTTTGAAGATTGTTCCTTGCCCATTTTTTGATTTCTATGCCTTTATTAACTTACAGAATTTAACTCCTAATCTCTTGTGTGGTTTTGCAAACATTTTTAATGTGTCTTTTCCTATTCTTTGTGAAATAATTTAACATTCTAAATGTTTTTCTTAAAGTTCTTTTTATAAGCGAACTGTCTTTGGCTTTATAACTTCAGATATTCCTATTTTGCTTAAGGATGCCATTTTATTTAATTTTTTAAAACTTAAATCTTTGATTCTTCTAAAATTTACTTTTGCTTTTCATATGGGATGGGGTCCAACTATTTTACCTCAAAATGGCAAATGCTTGGTGCCAGAAACATTCATCAGACTTCATCAACTTTTAATTCAGAGGAGAAAACACTAAGCTATTTTTTCTCCTAAAAATTGAAATGTTTTGTTGTCCGTCAGTGTCACACAGATATTGAGGTCTTTCCCTGGATTCTCTATTCATCTATTTGTTTCACTCCTGTGCTGGTTTGATTAAAGAAACATTAAAATGAGTTTTATAAACAGTAACACATAACTTGCCCAGCTTCAGACACAGATACACACTATTTGTCCTCTTAAGTCTCTTGAGGATTTATTCTTCCATGCAAACCTCAAATTATCCCACACACTTCCGAAAGTAAAATAAATGAAATAATCTCTCTTGTACCAAAGCAAACACACAGCCCACTAGGGTTGCTCATATGATTGTGTTCCATCATGTGTTATTTGGGAGAGACGCACCAATTCCTTCCTGATACTGAATCCTCCTACCTCTGTAATGTTTGTTTGCCAAACAAGTGTTATAATACGTGTTGTGGTTTCATAATACATGTTGTGGTTTCAAGGTGATCAACCCTCAAGGGAAGTTCCCCAGCTGAGTCTGGATAATTCTAT
The DNA here is from genome assembly GCA_004363535.1 of Dasyprocta punctata. Taxonomy (NCBI): domain Eukaryota; kingdom Metazoa; phylum Chordata; class Mammalia; order Rodentia; family Dasyproctidae; genus Dasyprocta; species Dasyprocta punctata. The sequence continues at coordinate 41,801 of RJWM01004351.1, read as the reverse complement.
TGTATTGATTAAAAAGCACTAAAAAAAGATGAAAACTTAGTAATGGGAAATTATACATTTTAGTAGGTTTCTTTGCTAGACAAAGACATAATGTTTCCCACCTTCTGTGCTTTCAGAGAGTGAGGAAAACCCTCCCCGCAGCGGGAGCCCCCGGGTCCAGGACGTGGTCCTAATCCTTCCGGTCGCCTGTTCCGGGCTTCACCCTGCTCCCTGAACTTCCGAGCAAGGCGCCGGGCGAGGTTCCCTGCTGTGCCCCTCACCTGCCTGTGCGCCTGCTGCTCCTGGGCTGGCAGCACTGTCTGCAAGCCCTGCACATCTGTAGACCCAGAAGCGCTGGTTATTGCAGAGGCCACGCGAGTGAGCCTGGCACCACCCGGGCCTTGTCCTTGGCACGGTTGCAGGGCTCTCTTCCATGTTTCTTTCCTGCTGGTTCAAGCCTGTTTGCCTTTGTATTGCTTCGTGCCCTTTCTCAACCCAGGACATGACTCCTAACCACATGTTTCTCTTTGTTGCCAAGAAGGCAGCACAGATGTTCTGCTGCTCGGTTAAGCCGGTCTCAGCATGAGAGATGGGAAAAGGGACCAGCAGACGGGCTGGGCAGAGCCCGGGCAAAGCTTGCCCTGACCCGAGGGCACCGTCACCGAGGCTGATTGCTGGCACTGTGGCTGGGGCTGGAGGAAGAGTGGGCAAGGGGCGGATTTGTTAAATCTCTGTCCTTGTCTGTAAAGTTCTCTGTGTGGAGGGTTTTTTTTTTAATTTTTAATTTTTAAAAAATTTTCCCTATCTGTTACCAAAACCAAGATTTTCCTGGCAAGCAGCCTGGGTCAAGATACAGTGGTTAGTACCTCATTCCTTTTCAAGGCTGACATTTCCCAACATCTGCAGCCTAGATACTGAACAAATAAATGGCTGTCGGTTTATGTGGGAGAAGAGTCTTCATTCCTCTGATGACCTACGCCTAGGACATGTGGCAGGGACTGAGCTGTCCGTCCTGATTAGCCGAGTTTCCCAGTCCTCGGCCCTGCTGTCCTCTCGGGATGTCTGCAAAAATCCTTTTACTGGATGTAGTAGTTAATAAAAAGTTATCACTCAATATCACGAGTTGAGGCTATACTTTCTGTGCATATTTTTGAATAATATTTGAAAGAGGATCTTCCCTGTGGAAAAACTAGACTGCCTTTATAAAAATAGGCCCATTCTAATGTCAATTTTCTGCCTGAATAAAAGTGAATGAATATTAAACATGGCTGCAGGCAGCCTTGTCATTGAAATTGAAGATTCTCTGCTATAATAAATAATTTTGTAAAAACACAGATTTTTGTCTAAGCCAATGATAAGCCCAATTTTTTTTTTTTCTTTTGTTAAATGTATTTTCATTCCGGAGTACATATATTTGCAATGTAATGCGCGAACATGAGGTGTTGGTTTTAGAATAAGTCTCCTATATTTTGAAAAAGCAGGATAGCCACCTTGCTGTTACAGAGTGGTCCAGCGGCTAAATGGGGAAGAGATGACTCTTCCCTCGTGGGAAGATGGCATATGTCTTGGGAGAAAAGTGAGTCACATTCGGCACTACGAAACTGTTATTCACTGGAATAACATATTAGGCCTGCTGCAATAGGATGTGTCCTGTAAAAGGAGCTCTAGACCCAGATCAGCTGACTTGGTTCTGAGTGGGTGGCCGACTGCTCCTTGCTAGCTGTGTGACCTCCGACAGCTTATTTATGCTCTCTGGGCTGCACTGTTATTGACCACCAAAGGCAAGGATCGCCCGAGCTGGGAGTCTGGCTGCCTGACTTCACACATGTGCATGTCTCCATCAGTTGCGAGGTAAGTAATTTATTGCTACTGGAAATAAAGACCTGATATTTGCAAACAATTCAGGGTTGGAACACAGATAAGTTTAGGTCTGTGATGTTATTCTCCCCAGTTGACCTTCTCATGTGATTTCTAGAGATGAGAGAAGAGTGTGAGTTATGGTTGCCATACTGGTAGCAACATCAAACTATGTTTAGTATAGTTGCAAAAGAAAGAAAGAAAGAAAACAGGGTCATGATTAATGTCCCTGTAAATAAGATGAGCGCCATGCCGCCAAGGATTTCAGATGACTAGTTTCATTATTTAGGTGCTTATAGAATGTTTTCATGGATACTGTTTCCAGTAAGTTTCTGGCTATTTGCCTCCCAAAGAAATGGGTTTCGTCGCTATTTTGTTGATGTCTGAGCACTCACTGAAGAAAGAATTAATTCTGAAATATGGCCTAGGGTGTCTGAACTGCTGGGTTGGTTTTCTGTGGCGTTGGTTCCCATTAACCACCTTCTGTGCAGCGAAGGGTCCCACCCGTCTGCGGGGAGGGGTTGAGAGGTTAGATAATGACTGAATCCAGGGGCAGAAATGTGTCCTGGGGTAGAAGAACCTCCAGAATTTGTCTTGTATCTTCCTGATTCTGTTTTTGCTGCTCACTGCTTAGCCATGGAGATGGTAATTTCCTAGGGTTTGAAGATTTTGAATTTCAAATTCCATATTTTTATATTTTAGATTTTCTTTGCCTCAAGGAATCTTTGCAAAGGCATGAGACACTCCACCATCCTCTCCTGCCAGCAAACACACACCAAAAGAAACAGCAGTAAATGATTAAATGGTTAAGCACCAGCAGATGACAACAGGCAAGGTAGCAAGACCTCAGCCCGTCACTGTCTAGGGCTTATTTATTGCTTCCTCAGAGCTTGTAACAACTCTATGAGGTAATACTGAGATCTGTGTTTTATGAGAAGGCTGAAGTATCCACCCGAGTGGCAGCATTTCACTGAGGTTCACACTCAGGCAGTCTGGCTCCTGGCCAGTGCTCTAGGCCGTGTCATGAGTACCCCAAGCTGAGCGAGCTTAGGACAGCTACTTTGGCATAAGTGTCTTCTGCTGTAGCCCTTGTAATCCCAGTGGCGTAGCTCAGCAGCCAGGGTCAGCGAGAGTAAATAAGTTACCGTGACCACTCGGCTGGAAACGCCGATGGGCGGAGACGAGCCGGTGGGCGAAGACGAGCAGGTGTTGGAACCCAAGTCTCTTGGACAATAAAACCATCCACTTTCCTCTTCGTGTATTGTTTTCTGTAGAGTTGAGGAATCTGATGCGAATGAATGGGAAACACTCCTGCACTTTTGTTCCTCCCTGAAAAGATCATTTGTCCTAAATCATTGAAGTTTTCATCCTTCTACAGTGCGGGATCCTAGTCTAGTGCTTATTATCACTGTGATTTCAGCAAGCTCAGGTTTTGAGCATCTGTAGACAATTCCCTTTCACTAACTGCGAGTAGAAGAGACGACGACTTTAGTTCTCAGTCTCCACCCCCTTCATCCGGAGCCAATCACAGTCAAGCCTGACAGTGGGTCCTCCCTCCGCCTCGTTCACCCCTGCGAAATACCTCCAGTGGCTGGTCTTCACGTTTAGGGAAACGATTAGCGAGTTAGTTAATTGTATGTTTTACCTGGCTTTTATCTTTTCAACTCTATTTTGCCTGGATCAGTAGCCCAAGCCTTTTTGTGGGCTCGGAGTTCTTTGCTACACAAGGTTTGTGAAAATGTAACATTTCAGAAAAGCAATCCAACTGAAGAGTTACAGTAACTTCTAATGACAGTTCTCAGTGGAAGATCTTTATACACTTACAGACAGTTCATTTTTAGAATTGTAAGAGAAATGAAGCTGTATTCTCTATTGTTCTTCCCGGAGTTTGTCATTGATTGACATTCAGTGTTCACTAGGAACCACATCTATCAGGCAGTAGCAGCCCACCCAACTGGAGGCTAGGTTTCCAGTATTTTCAGAATGAAATAACCTCAGAATAGACAGGTAAACAGACTGAAATGAAGTGCCAGTCAGTAATAAAAGTCCGTGAAAAAACCCGTGCATTTTCTTCAGTTAGAAATACATAGACTCCAACTAGCTAGAAACTATTTAAAACATAACCAAATTAGAAGCAGGATATTCTGGTAGGAAAAATGTGGATCAGAACAAGAAGGTAAGGACAGTAATCTGGGATCATTAATTATATGGACAAATAACTTTCTATTCTTTAAAATCCTTTCAGAGCAACGTTTATATAAAATAATTGCTCTCATACTTTTTTTTTTTTTTTTGATATTGGGAATTGAACTCATGACCTTGCACTTGCCAGGCAGGTGCCACTGAACTGTATCCCTGGCCCACTACTTATACTTTTAATTTTATCTTTTCAAGAGAAAATCAAACTATGTCTAGTGTGTATATACTTTTAAAAACTCAGAGTCATTATTCTTTATCAGTAATTTAATTAAAATTATTTCTCTGAAACAGGACTCAAAGCAATACAATTGATTTAAAAATAAGTATCTGTGTAATATCTTTTCCATGGAGATGCTAGCTGAAGCATTACTATATATCACTGAACATGTTGCATTTTACCTTACTTGTAAGTTAGGTATTAAACTCTATTTTAAGATGGAAAATCAGCCACAGTCAGGTGGATGGGCTTAACATTTGAGTTGATGACAATGTAAGACACTGTCCCCTCTTCTGTTCCTCATCTGGCCTTCTGTGAGTGTGGTGAGAAGGAAAATAAGAAGAGCCCCATTGCGGTCATCTCTGTAGCCCTCTGACCATTCTGTCTGCCTCTGTGTCTGGCTGTCTATCCCCCAACCCCTCACTACTTAGAATTGAACTGAAGATTGAACCCTTCACCTTAGGTAAATTTTAACCTCTTACCATGATAAAGAAGTAACATGTGGGTGCACGTGCAGTAGGATAGTAAGCCCTTCCAGTTCTATGCCCAGCTCAGCCTGGTTCAGTTTGCTTTGGCGTTGTGGCATCAGCGGCGTAACCCATCTCTGGTCTGTGTTGGAGCACTTGGTATTTACTCAAGCATTACACTTTACAAGGCAAAGCTTACCTAATATGCATTTTTCTCATGTAGTAAGAATATATGCAATGTTTTATAGGCTCATTCTATATTTTACCCAGCCCGAATTCATTTAATATTAACCAACTCACTGTTTTGTTTTCACCTTGATGTTCACCTGGTAGCTGTGATGCTTGGAGCCCCAGCTTCTATGATCCTTCTATGAGTCATCACGGATTTGTCTCGTAATCTGTCCTTGGATGGTATTATAGTGTTTACCTCTGAATTACCATGTATCTCATATTTTCTGAACAAAGCTGTTGCTTCTTTTTAAGTCCTAAATTATAACTGTCTGTCTTAGATATCCCAGCATGATTGAATTTACAAGGTCATTCGACCAGAATCCTAGATCTGCGTCTCATGAGCTTTGTGAGCTTAACATCCCTAGATTTCAGTGATTTTCTCACCATTCTGGCAAAAGGTATCCTGAATCTCTCGGATATACCGTATCTCTCAATCTAAAATTCTATTACTTTGGGGTTCAATTCACATCCTTTATGATTCCACAATCTTTCCTTACATTTCCTAATTATAAGCATGTTCAACCTACAGGCTGCAGGTTGGGCAACCCAGTGTTATAATACAAAAAAAAAGTTTTGATACCTCTACAGATTAACTATATTAAATATTTTATATGCAGCCCAAGGTAGTTCCTCTTCATTCACTGTGTCCCAGGCAAGCCAAAAAGTGGGACACTCGTGTTGTCATTTGGAGATCTTTCAAAATACCAGGTGCTCGGTCCCCTCTCCAGACCAGTTAAATCTAGGGGCAGGGTCTAAGAATCATAATTTTTTCCAAAGCTCTGAAGTTGATGCTAATGTACAACCAGAATCAGGAAAAGCTAGTCTTTGCTAAAGCGTCTTGATTTTATGTTTGGCTTCTGCACTGGTCACTATTAAAATAACCAGGCCAGGGGTTGGGGGGGAGAGAGAGAGAGAGAGAGAGAGAGAGAGAGAGAGAGAGAGAGAGAGAGAGACAGAGAGAGATCTCTAGATGCAAAGGAGCAAGGCGAGAGGAGCGTGATAGGAGGAAGGGAGCCAGTAGCAGATGAGATAACATTGCTTGGGAAGATACTAAAATGGAGTAATTATTTTCTGTGTACAGAATATAACCATTCACAAGCTTGACTGGTTGAGTTCTAGGATACCCAGGGAAAAGCGTGTCTGGTTTCTGTTTGTAATACTATTTGGTTTTTTTTTTTACCTTATTCTACTAAGTCTTCCCCATGAAAATGTACCTCCAGTTATATAAGGTGCAGTAGAGGGTCTCCAAGGTGCTTTATGATCATGCTGTGGGGTCGGTGTTGCTGAACGGAGCTCTCCCTTCCTGGGCACCCCATCCCCAGTCATCCCCCCGCTCCTGCCCTCAGCCATTATGCTGCTTTGGAAAGCCATCTGTGGCACTGAACAGCAATCTATGATTCCATGCTTTTTCCTCTTTACTGTGAAGGTTTTACCTGTATTCAAGTAGAAATGACTCTATGCTCAGTGGTGAGCCTGCTGTGAAATTCTGCAACTGTATTTGATAATGGCAGTAAAGCTTAAGACAGGTCAGGTGTGCGTGGTTGGCAGCCAGTGTAGCAGAAAGGGTCCTGGCTTGTGGGGCCCCTCCTTGTGGAAAAGAGCCTCACTCTGCAGCTAAGTGATTGGATTCTGTCAATCTTTTTAACCACTAAAAGTTCCCTTTTAAAAACAATGGGATGAGGAACTGTGATATGATCTTCTCTTGGGTTCCTTTTGGCTGTCAGGTTTTATAGTTTTAAACTCCTGTGCCACTGGCTGCTTCTTCTTTGGCTAACAAATGGTCAGTCTGTCTCACTTTCCTCTCGAGGTGATTTTGAAGTTTGTAAGACTTCAGCAAAATATTCAGAGCACCCCCTGGCCTTCCCATAGCAAATTGAAACCAAACTGCCTGAGAAGCCCCGACACATGACTACATCCTGTTTAATTGTTAAATGTAATTTCATATAACCTTTTATAGTTGCAAGAAAACTGTGTTTTTATATGCCTTCATAATTAGATGTCTATTTATTATTTTTAATTTTTCTAGGACTGTTCCCTTGGACACGCGGCTTAATGTCTTCCATGAACACAACTCTTTCTGCAGCAAGGAACACTGAATATGGGGTGAGTGAGACAACTCCATAACTGACATGTTTGTATTAACGGTGTGTCTGTCTTGGGATCTGGAGAAGTTAATATATTTTTGCTTTAAGTAATTACAGTTTCCCTAGGAGAATATTTATAGGTTTCCGTGGGCCATGCATCTCTTGGTGTGTCAGAGGGGCACAATTGCGTCTTTAAAAATCAGGAAGCTAATTCTGTTTGATAGCTTCAGAATAAATGTTCACTCTTGTAAGCTCTAACATTAGATATAAGTTGACACTTGAATATAAAATAGGCTTTTAAAAATCTATTGTCTTATTGGGTTAGCATCTGTTTTGTCATATATTAAATAAATACAGGTACATAAAAGATTCATCTAGCAATGCGAATGCTCACGGCAGAGGGGTCACGGGCACAGTGAAAAATCTTGATTTGCAGCCACACAAACGCATCAGTTTTCCACTGTTTGTTGTCAAGCTCCTGTGGTGCCTCTGTGGGATACAGATTGCCCGGGACACATGATTCAACCGGGCCAAGAGCCAGTACAGAGAAGTTACCAGTTATACAGATGCGTTTTGTCACCATCAAGAGGCACAAGGGTCCTCTGCTGTTTTCCCAGTAGGAAGGCTCTAAAACAAGAAGAGCAGCTTAGCATGAGACGTCGAATCTGTTCATGGAACGATAAGACGTTGTATATTAAAATAACATGCTCTTCACTCCATGCTCTTTGAAGGAGGCCTACACATGCACCAAGAGATATTTTAAAGTGTGCCATCAAACAAGAAGACAGTGCCACATAGTAACATCTGAACCACAGCCTTAGCTAGCCCTTCCTTCTTCAAATGATTAGACTCTGTTCCTCTTGATTCATTTCTGTAATTTTATTGACAGACATATTTATGTACCAAGATATTAAAACTCAGTCATTCATTCAGCAAACATTTGGTGACCAACTCTTCTACTCATGTTATAGGTTTCTTTCAGATGCAGGGCTCTCTTGAGTCTATATTCTAAGGGAGACACAGAATTAATAAACAAGTTGGCGAAGGCAGATAGCTTCATAGTAGAGTGCTTGTGTATGAGCTCAAGGTCTTGGGTTCAATCCCCAACACTGCAAAGAAAGTGAAAGTTGTGGTATGTCAGATGGCACTAAATGCAATGGAGTCAAATAAAGTCAGAAAGGACAACAAGGTATCTGTGATGCGGTGCTGTTTTCCTTGGGGCAGTGAGAGAAAGCATCGCTGAGTGAATAATGTTTGGGCACGGAATTAACAGAAGGAGCAAGCAGTGCGTCCGAGGGAGGGACAGTGGTGGGGGTTTGGGAGTAGCAAAGGTGTTGAGCAGGGACAGTTCTCTCAAACCATTTTGGAAGTAGAACTGATGGGGGGTTTTATCCAGATCAGACATGGGGTATGAGTGAAAAATGAGGCATTGGCTTGAACAGCTGAAGGATGGTCTTGTCATTTCTTGGCAGGGAGAAGATTAAAAAACAACTTTGGAGAGGACAGTGTTAGGAATTCTATTTTAGAGCTGGGAAGCCTTGTTTTTTGATGTACAAATGTAGAAATCAAGTGGGTAGTTGGGTCTTCAAGTCTGGAGGTCAAGGGCAAGTTCTGTGATGAAGACACATTTGAAGGTTTGAGTTCTTAGATGGTTTTCATGGCTGAGGTTGGATGTGATCTCGGGAGGGAACAATTTTCCACCAGTGCCCATCTTCAGCTTAGAAATTCTTCTTAAATTGGAAGTTCTTAAATTGGGTTTCATGCTCTGGTATTTTTTAAAGCTTCCTCAGATGAGTCATTTTTGCACATGGGTTAAGTCCATCTGAGTGAGGGCCTCAGGGTGGCTAAAGACGAGTAGAAGTCATGTGACAGAGTCTAAATGCACTAGCATTTAGTGGTCACTTTTGATGAGTTTCCCTATAAATGTGAGCAGAGAAAGGGGAGTTAGCTGGAGGGGGAGTAGGGGGTACGAGACATTTGTTTTTAAAATGAGAAAAAGTGGCGACATACTTGCATGCTCTTGGCTTTTGTGTTTTGTTTTCATGGTTGTTTATTTCTTTACTTTTGAGACAGGGTCTTGCTATGAGGCTCGGGTGGCCTCGAACTCTCAGTTTCCCCTGCTCAGCCTCTCAAGAGTGCAGGATCACGGGTGTGCACTACCATGCCCAATGATCCGCTCTTGGAAAGGATCCCGTACAGGGAGGAAATGATAGAATACAAAGGAACAGTTGGCTCGGGGAGAGACAAGGGAACCACGCGCGGGCGCAGTGGCTGGTTCTCCAGCAGAGGGGCCGGCTGGCTGCTCCTGGTTACGGAGAGAAGGCTGAGTGCACAGGGAAGTCACGCAGGGTGGCGCTTTCATAGCAGGTGCGTGAAGACACTGTCTAAAGATTGCTTCTGTTTCCTCGGTGGAGGAGGAGCAGGGTCTTTGGTTAAGAGAGGGCTTGGGAAGGGAGAGCTAGAGGCTGGAGGAGAGAGGTGCATAGGAACCGTACTGTTAGGGTTTGCGTGTTGACTGGACCCTCAAAGTCCATCTGTTACAAGCTTGGTCCCCAGGGTGACATTATTGGGAAGTAGTGGATCTTTGATGGGTAGGGCCTGGTGGGGGAACCTTAGATCATCGGGAGGTGTCCTAAGAACAGGTCAGTGGGGCCTCAGTCTCCCAGTATCTCTGGTTCTTGGCTCGTGAGGTGAGTGGTCGGCTCTGAGCCATGGCACCCACCATTGCATCTGCCATGCTCTCCAGAGGTCCAAAGCCGTGGGACAACACAAACTGGACTGGGATCTCTAGAACTGTGGGCTGCATACACTTCTCTTCATTAATTCCTTGGGTATTTTGCAATGGAAAAACAAAGCTGGCTGATACATATGCATAAAGAAAATGAATGGTTAAGTGGACAGAGAAATTAGAATTTGTAGGTCAAGGGTCATGGTTTGGTGAGACCTGCAGCTTTGTATGTGTGTTTTCCAGCTACATTCAGCTGTTTGCCTGGTGCAGAGAACCAGGACAGTCAGATTAAGCCTAGGTGGAGTTTCTGCCAGGTGGAAAGACTGGAAGGGGAATGAGCTCCTGAGTTGAAGCTGTAGGTAATGGTATGGTGGCAATGATGAACCTTACTGTTTATGCTACATGGTGAAGTTGGGGAAACTGAGGACTCCAGAGGCGTGAGCACAGTGAAAGGAAGGCAAGAGTTACATATTGGAGGTCTGGATAGCTCCAAAAAATTGCTGAAGATAGTTCTAGGAGTTGACTATGGCATGAGACAACTGTTATTTATGATGAAAGGTAAGCATATTCATTACAGAAGCTGATTTCACTTTGAATCTACTTAATTAAGTTTTCACCCATTAAAATTACTTAAGTTATGCAAGAAGGACCATAGCTTTGAACATTAGTATGCATTCTTTCACTTACAATTATGAAATGAATATATTAGTGTATAATCTAAAAACAATTAGTGATTGCTAGAATACATCTCAGTAATCTGTCTCTGATAAAGTAATAAATTTCCCAAGACAGAATTAAATCATCCCAAGCACTTTTTAAATATTTATGCTTTGCAAATGCAGTAGTTTGGGGAAATGATGACAAACAACATAATATATGTCTCTGCCTATTTCGTAAATCACTTTGATTTTCCTAAATTGCTGGAAAGGGATTCATGGTGGTTAAGAAACTTTTCAAAAATCTAATTGATAAAATTGTATTAGGTGAGACCAATGTTAGAGTTATAAAATGCTTGACATTGATAAAATTTTGTCTGCTACACGTCAGAATTGCTAAATGTGGAAAGGGACCTCTCAGCCCCTGTGAATGTTCTGCCTGATGCCTGGATTCCCTGCCCGTCTTCTTACAAATTGTGACATTATTTAATTTGTGGGAAGCTATGCTTGTCGATTGGACATCTACAGTGGGTCCCACAGACCAAGCCAATTTAAGAGGAATTTAATTACATTAGCTGTACCTTGACTGGTTTCAGGAGGCCCTGTAGCCAATTACCTAGACTGTAACCAACTGACTGGGTGATTGACTAGGCTGTAGCCAATTAAATTGTTTTCTATGCTTCGTTTCCATTTTTCTGTATATTCTTTGGATAGCATTGTTGACCTGACTTCTCAGAAACTGCTCTGGTTCTAGAAACTATTCAATTCACAAGTCCTGTTTTGGTTTGTTTTCTTCTTCTTTGCTCATATTAAATTCTAAATTTAATTGGTCTAAGGAATTTTCCTTTTAGCAGCAGCATCAAAGTTAAAGTTTTGAATATATTTCAGAACAGTGAAAACACATGAAAAATCTGATTGTTAGTTTTGTGAGTTCCTGGTCAGAAAAAGGTGAATCCACTTTTTCATGTATTTTTCGACTTGGCAAATTCATAGCCTCAGAAGACAATGGAGTCTTCTATGCTATCTCTTTGCTTATATGATATTATGCTAAAAGCATTTACTATTGTTAGCAAAGTACTAAAGCCCAAACTCACCAACACTAAATCTCTTACCTTCTGTCTTTCTTAGTGTGGAGCCCAAGTAAGTCTCTTTAGCAGCTCCATGTTCAAATATACTGACTCTGCTTGAACTTCTACCCTGATACTATACCTAGTTACAGGCCTTTAACAAAAGTAGTCCGATGTGTATCTGCAGATAGCAGATTCTTGTTTGAATTTTGGTAAAACAGAACTACAGACTGTTCTCTATTTTTGCACATAAAGCATTCTTGCAAACATAAAGAATCAAATGCAGGAAAATTGAAAAATAGACTAAGTGTTCCAAGAGATTTCTATTTCCATAAAGAAAAACAACCCCCAATGGCATTTCACCTATAATCTTCAGTGAACTAGTTTTAATTTCAGGATGTGTTCTTCAATTTTGTTATTTCCTCATAATTAGGTATGTGATTTCCAAGGCAGGTTCAAGTGAAGCTAGAGACATGCTGTTTTGTAAAACAGTCTAAGCTCCTTCTCAGTAGGAACAGAGCTTTGTTTTTCTGTTCTCTCTTTATTTTTACAATGCCATCCATAGAAAATGTGAATCGCATTCACATGCTTATGTGTACAGTGGTGTACAGGTGAAGTCAGGGCCACGCCACACCTGAACAATGACCCGCAGACACCGCCCTGGCCCGACGATGCCCTGGGATGGTGAAGAAGATCGGTGTCAGTGGTCATGTGAAAACAAAACCTAGCACCCCAAGAAAAGATTATATACGGGCTTTCAGAAGGAGATCCTGTGAGTAAGGAAGGAAAAAGTAGAAAAGGAACCAGGACACAGTGGCCGATGGGGGATGGTGGAAGAGTGTGAGACTTTCCCAAGTTTATCTTTCGTGTCCGTTGAACACAAAAGCACGACTCGGCGGCCTCTTAGGTGTGAGCTGTGTTCTATTGGGCACAGCACGGGGTGATAATTGATACCCTTTTTTGTCAGTACATGCTTATCTGTGGATTGCTTGGTTTCTCTTTGCAACAGGGAGACCAAATGTCGCAGTAATTGAACAGAAACAAAAACTGAACTTAAATCTTTATTCACCACTCAAGGCCACAAGCAACCTGTTTTTGGTGTTATGCCAACAGTATCACTCGTGGTAACTACTGACTGGAATGTCTGTTACTTTAATTTGGTTTTAAGCATTTTTTTATTCACTGCTGGGGATTGAGCCCTTGGCCTTTACACTAAGCTGTATGCCCAGCTCTACTTTTTATTTTGATACAGGGTCTCACTGAGTTGCTTAGTTGCCCAAGGTAGGCTTGAGCTTGCACTCTTCCTGCCTCAGCCTCCCAGAGTGCTAAGATTACCATTGGGCAGCAGCATGTCTAGCTTAAGCAAGTTTATAAATACTGCTCTTTGTAAGATATCATAGGGGATGAAAAATATGATTCCTTCTGAAAATGGATTACAGTATGGAAAATGTAACCAAAGCCATAATGAACCAATTAATTGAGAAATAATTCATACGATTTTGGGCAGAGATGAGGAGACAAAGTGACTGTTCATTATGGTGGGAGAGCTTACATTTTTATGATGAATTTCACTAGAGGGATAAGCCATATTCCTCTTTTACCCAGAATGCTTTGCATAATAGGAGTAGCTACTGGGTTGGGGATGTAGCTCAGCAGTGTAAAAACCTGCCTGGCAAGCACAAGGTCAAAAAAAAAAAATAGGAGTAGCTACTTTGGGTCATGCTCCGTTCAAAAAAAAAAGAATTTAAGACAGATGCAGATATGATCATTTCAAGAGCCAGCCAAATAGTACAGCCTGGCACTGCACAAGGATGCTTCAGTTAGGAATGGATTCCTTATCTTTATTCACCACTCAACTGTTGCTCAAGGGTGTTGTAGTTGTTCCAACACCACAACACAATGCATTGTTTGTAGTGATTCTGGTGTAAATAAACCTACTCTGCTGCAGATGTGTAGAAGTATAACACAATCAATTATGTGCAGTCTGTGTACCCTACTATTGTTATTTTTGAGTATACTCCTTCTGTATATGGAAAAGTGTACTGTAAAAGAGTATGCTATGTTTTACCAGAGGCAGTCTCAAATAGCTCATGTCTACCATGTCCCTTATTGCATCAAGAGACCATGGGGAGTGATTGACTCAGACCATCCATAAGTCTTGTGTAAACCCAGTACATCTTATGATCTTTGCCCAACAGCAAAATCATCTATGCCCCTTGTCTCACAATGCATCTTGCTTGTCAAGTGATGCATGACTGTATTACCCTTCACTAAAATTGTACTATTTTGGAGTAAAGTTGTGACAAATATGCTGGCCTGAATCTTAGAAACTTAGTTCTAGATCCAGTCAATGTGCTAACTCACTCATGAGTTTAAACATATAACCTAAAGGAAGAGCACAAGACCAGATAAACGACCTGGCTTTTAGCTTTCAAAATTTAAATTGTGTAGGATGAAAGGTTGGATGTGAGTTATTTTTCCCTTTTAAAAAATAAATTTTAGTCAGGCGTGGTAGTGCACACCTATAATCCCAGCACTTAGGAGGTTGAGACAGGAGGATCACTGTAAGTTCGAGACCAGCCTGGGCTACAAAATGAGTTCAAGGTCAGCCTGAATTTCACAGCAAAACCTTGTCTCAAAAAAAAAATCCCAAAATATTAAATTTTAAAAGCTTTTTGCAATTGAGTGTTGCATGCTGTGCAAAAACATCCATAGACATTTTTTTAAAACTTTCTTTTTTATTTTTTTAACTTTTTTATTTTAAAGAGATTAAAAGAAAACAGTAAAAACAAAACAGAGCAATAAAAACAATGTAAGATTTCAAAAGGGGAAAAAGTATATCTATATATACTATATATATGCACACACAAGATAGCTAAGATAATTGTGCTGACTTTTTTAGAGCAGTTTTAAACTCAGCAAAACCGAGCAGTAAGTATAGTGACATCCCACGTAGCCCCTTTCCCGCCGCACGTGCATCCCCTCCCCCATTACCAACAAGCCGCCCACAATAGTATCTTTCCTACAACCTGTGATCATACACTGACACATCATTATCACCCAGGCCCTATAGGTTACTTAGGCTTGCTGTTGGTATTATATATTCTGGGAGTGTGCTCAATGTATGGTAATGTGTCCAGCATTGTAATTCCATGCGAAGTACTTTCCATGTCCTAAAATTCCTCCGTGTTCCTCTTCCATCGTGCTAAATCTTAGCAACTGTAGATCTTTTAACTGTCTCCATAGTTTCGCTGTTTATAACATGTTGGATAGTTGGAGTCATACAGAATATGGCCTTTTCAGATTGGCTTCTTTCACCTAGTAATACATATTTTAAGTTTTTTGCATGACTTTTCATGCGTTGATAGCACATTTTTTTCTCCATACTCCGTAATATTCCATTGCCTGGATATATCATAGATTATCCTTTCTCCTACTGAAAGATAGCTTCGTTGCTCCTAAGTTTTGGCTATTTTAAATAGAGCTGCTATAAACATCCTTGTGCAGGTTTTCATGTGGCCACAAGTTTTCATCTCTTTCGGGTAAATATTAAGGAGTGAGAGTGCCAGATCATACGGTAAGAGTGTATTTAATTTGGTAAATAGCAGGCAAACTGTTATCTAAAATAACTGTACCATTTTGCATTACCACCAATAATGCATGAGAAATCCTATTTGCCTACATTCTCATGAGCATTTGGTGGTGTTGGTGTTTTGGATTTTGGCTGTTTGAATAGGTGTATGGTGGAATATCTTTGTTGTTTTAATTTGCGTTTCTCTGATGACATAGGATGTGATTGGTATATTTTTTATATGTTCTTGATTACACCGAAGCTTGAAAGGGTGTTCTGTGGATGCCCAGAGATGTCTGACCTTGGAAAGCTGGCAGCCACAGGCAAGAGAAGTGTACTATCTTTCTTGTGACGCACCTATTCCTTTTCAGAACAGCAAGTGGGCAGGTCATAGGCTCAGTTCATATCATCTTTATCTTTTAAACCAATTTAGCCTGGAATACACTGTCAGTTCAGTAATCTCAAGAGCAAAATTATTTTCAAAGGTAGGGCAGCCTTCCTCTCAGCAGTGGCCAGGGAGAAATAAAATTCAGCCACTATAATACCTAACCTCTTGGTTTCCCCACTGCCTCTTTAATTGTCTTATCTTGGGTCTGACACATGGTGAAATCAGAGGAATTATTCCCGCAGATTTGCCCTTCATGGCAGGCTTCGGGTTTGTTCTCAGCAGCAGGACTGTTAGCATCCTGTCCTTGGGAATCACACTGCCTGCTGGTTCCCCAGGACTCTTAACAATCCCGGGGCTCTGCGGTTAGTCATTCCTCCAGCACGCACTGCTCAGTGCATCACCTGCAAGTTTTACTGTAAGCACACCTGTCCCAACCACCTCTTCTGCTCTCACACCTGTCTGACCTCACCCCTCTATCCTCCCCAATGGCTTACATTGCTGTTTTCAGGAGGGAAGTATTTCTCCTTCCTCTAGCAAAGGACGTCTTTGAATTTTATAATTCATAGGGTCCTTTTAAATATTTTTAAAAATTGGATGTATTTAACGTGAACAAGATGATGTTTTAATATATATATACACATGTTGTTGTAGTCAGGGATTTTCAAGAACAAGACAATACAGGACACATAATTTATAGTATTATTTATAATGGTCACTCAAGGAGTCATTTACAAAGAAAGTTCAGGACATCTGTCCACACCCTGAAGACCCGGAGTATCTAGCTGAGAGCCTGGAGCCCACAGTAATGTCCTGCAAGTGTCCAGCTGAAGACCTAGAGCCCATGACAATGCCCCCACTCTGCCACGAGTCCATCTGGAGGCCTAGAGCCCACGACAATGACTCATGCAAGTCTGTTTCACAAATCTGCTCTGGGAAGCCCAAAGGTCGGCAGTGGAAGCTGGAAAGTCTGTGCCAGCGGGTGAAGGATCTGTGCCAGCAGGCTGAGAGTTCATACTGGAGCCAAGAAGCGATGCTCAAAATTAGGACCAGGGCACCCCTGAAAAGTACCACTGTCATCCTCAGTGACAGTGAGGTCCCGAGCTCCTCTGACAATGAGAACAGTTGAGTATATGTCACAAAGCCAGTGCGACAAGCTTCTCCTGGAAATTGAACAGCACACATCTTTCACTCCAGAGCCAGCAAGTGATGCTCAAAGTAAGAACCAGAGCTCCCCCAAAGTGAACCACAGTCATTCTCAGCAACAAGGTCCCGAGCTCCTCTGATCACAACTGAGTTCATGTCAGGGAGGCTAGCTTGACAGGCTCCTCCAGGAGAACCAACAGCTGCAAACAACAACACTCAAGGGAACTCACGATGCTACTTTTGCTCTCCAGGCCTCCTTTTTATGCTGGCAACAGTCCTCAAGTGGGCCATCCATGCTCAGTGCCACACTGATTCAGTTCACCTGGTGTTTAAGTGGACCACCAGTTTTCAATCCATGACATATTATACAGTGAAATTATTGCAGACAGCTGAGTGAGATAGAAATATTCTAGGCAGTCAGGGCTGGGCCCCCAAGAGAGTCAGCACAGGAAATGGAAACTCATTACAACTGTGGGCAGAGGCGCATCTGTGGGAGACCAGGCCTCAAGATAAAGACAGAATGACCAGGCCTAAGATAAGTGGTCTAGTAAAGTCTAGCTAGACATCAGTCACCTCAGTGAGTGACCAAGACCCTCAGACTCATCCCTTCCTGGAAAGTTCTTTTCTTTCCGTGTACTCCTGCTAGGTGACGTGCCTCCCCATCAGGTCAGTCTTACCTAAGTGACCACGCTTCTAATCCTATGGGTTGATCATAGCTGTAACCATGTCGTACCCATGTGGTTGTGCTTTGTAAAACTTCTAAGAAGTGGATTCCTCAGCAACCCACCCGGGGACCCTCCTGCCTCTCAGGAGCTCTCTCTCCCCCTCAATAAATATTTCCTACTCTTTTATTCCTTAGAAGTCATTCTTTGATTTTGGGGAACACGAACTTGGCATATCAGACATCTAGCAGGTTGGGAATTATACTATTTCCCTTGTATCATTTCAAAGTCCGATGTCATTTCCTGTATCAGAATGAATACCATGGCAAAGCTAATGAACATATCTCTCCCCTCACATCATTACTGTGTGTGTGTGGTGAGAACACTTAAAGTCAGCTCTGTTAGCTCATTTTGATTGCATAATACTATATGATTAACCGTAGGTAGCTGCTCACTAGATCTCTAGAAATTATTCATCTGCATAACTGAAACTTTCTGCCCTTTAACCAACATCTCTCCAGTAAAGCACCTAAAATGAAATTTTGGGATGGGGACAGTGATGGAAGTGCGGGACATCGCCCAGAGAATGTCAGAAGGAGACAACTCAGGGAGTGAATAGGAATGACCAGTGCTCCCCTCTCCAGCTCATTTACAGCCTTGACCTCTGTTAAGTCCAGGAAAACAGTCTCATTCATCTTTGTATCTTCAGTTTGTAATGGTTAGGAGGTACTTGATTAATATCTGCAGAGCTGAACAGCACAGAGTCGCGCCCAGCTGAACCATGGATACAGGGCAGTCGGCTAGTGACTGGCTATAATTACTGATGGAAAAAGGATGGAGACGAGACTTTTCACTCCTGCTTTTGTTCTCGACTATCTCTCTGCTGCAGTCCTGTTTGAAGTTGTGTGTTCAGATAACTCAATCAGTTCTGAATGGATTTTAAGTCATTGACATAGGAACAATTGTGTCCATGTTTAGTGAATTATTTGTGGAACCAAATCATGAAACATGTATTTCTCCAAATTGCTTCTTAAATGTAAAATGTTGTTCATGCCTTGAAATATATTTACATAGATTTCTGATTCACCCTGGTTATGATGGTATAGATGAAGTCTTGAGTATTGGCAGTGGAGTCTTCCACTGTTAGTAGGTAAATCCTTATTCTGATGTTAGCCTTTATTCACTATTTGCCTATTCTCTACTGCTACTGCTACTATAGAGGTGGCACTCTAGCAGCCTTCTTTTCTTGATTTCATTATTGCTCACTTTGTGAATGATAAAATGGAAAGAATTTCTTTTTCCTAAAAATGCATTCCTTTTGAAGATCTGGAGTCTCACATTCATTTCAAAAGGGTTTGCCGCCTGTGGACATCAGCGAAAGCTGTCCTGAAAGACAAGAACTCTGAATTAAACATAATTAGGAATAGTGATAGCAGAATGAGCTGGGCAGTCAGAGCAGCCCAGAAGCTCTTTCAGAGGAGGGCATCACGGGGAGGGACCTGCTGGGCCTGGTAAAAGCGTTTCATTTTTAACAGGGACGCTAGGGTGCAGCAGAGAGGAAAGCTGTGTGTTCTCCGAGGTTAATGCTCTCAGCCACTGACTTGAATCAGGGATGGCTGCATGGGCTGAACATGGAAAGTTCAGGAGATGATCTTTATTGTATTTTTAATGAATTTCTTTTTTCCCCAAAAATGGATTTGATAATAAATTAGTAGTTAATCAGGCTCTAGGAGTTAGGTACTCTATTTTTTAACTTTTAGTGGAATGTATAATTAAATGTTGGTCACTTTGAATTTTGCAATCAAATTCTCCAATTGCAATAACCTTTAGAGAGTACATTTTCCCCTACTTTATTCTGTAAGCCTGGTCATCAGGTAAGAGAGTCAAGATCCTTTAGTAAAAATCCTCCCATTAAAATATTTGCAGCTGTACAGGGTCGCTTGTCATCTGCATGGGATTGGTCCCAGGACCTGCAGCTGTCATGAATCTCAAGGGCTCGGGTCCCTTCTGTGAGATAGTTTAGGACATGCGCATAACCCGGGCACTTCCGTATGCTTTGCGTCACCTCTGGATGACCGATGCTACCTCGTACAGTGTGAACGCTGTGTGAATTGTTCCTCTTGTGTATGCTCAGTACAGACCCAGTTTTTGTTTTTTTCTTTTCAAATATTTTCAATTCAGAGTTGTTTGACTCGGCAGATTCAGAACCCATTTATATGAAGGGGTGACTGTGTCCGACAGGGAAACGTTAAAAGTCAGAAATCCTGCCCGGCGCAGTGGCGCATGCCTGTAATCCCAGCACTCAGAAGGTTGAGGCAGGAGGATCATTGCAAGTTTGAGACCAGCCTGGGGTACAAAGTGAGCTCAAGGTCAGTTTGAACTACATAGTGAAACCCTGTCTCAAAAAGACAAAAACAAACAAAAGTCAGAAATCCTGGATTTTAGACTTGATATTGCCACTGTTGCTTTCCTTACTTGAGTGACATCCTTTAACCCTTCTGAACCACAGTTTTGCCAATTGTAAAAAATAAAATAAAATAAAAGAGTAATGGTCTCTAAAAACATTATTTTAATGATCTTTGTGAAATAAAGTATGTCAGTATTTCTAAAAAATGTAAGGTGTTATATAAGTGTTTTATGCTTAAAACAAGCTATACATGCAGAAAAGAGATTGTATAAACGCTGGAGGAAAAGGAGTCTTTAATCTCTAAATCACATTCCTTTGAAATTTTTTCATTCCTGGTGTTTTCTAATGAGAAGTTATAAAAGATAAAGAAATAAAGCAAAGAAAAAGCACAGCTCTGGGCAACCATTAGGATAGGATAAGTTAGAATCTGTGTTTTAAGAATGTGAGTTTCATATCTCTGTCCTGAGGGTTCAATATTCACAGTCACAGAAGAAAAACAAAATTCTATCTGTGAATAAAAACCAGTCCTGAAATTTACTTGCATGGGGTATAATCTGGCTATAAATGTATTCATCTTTACTTGTCCCTTTAATCCACATTTTCTTAGTTTCTTTTAAATAAAAGCCTACCTTTTGGGCTTTTATGATGTTCGGGATTTGATTGCCTTATGAAAGAAATGGAAGTTTAAAAATAACTAAGAAATTTTACCCATGGCTTGGATTTGATTTACTTTTGGAAATCCTGAACTAATATTCAATTATTGCTCAAATATTTATTATGTCTCATAAAATAGTTATCTTTGTGATTTTATGTCATTAATTCTTATAAATTTGTGGTGCATGCCTTAGGATTTTCTTCATAAGCAAGATTGTTCCCTATAAATAGAGATCGGTGAGCAATCCTTAATATTTTTAACAAAATTTTACATTTCCAATACAGAACGCAGTCAAGCGTGACACTGTTTATGAGTACTTTCCCACACATTTCCAGTTGTCTTATATAGGAGGTCCACATGCTGAGAGCTCCTTACTAAGACTCATTTTAACAGGCTGACGTTAAACCTAAGGACTAGATTTAAGCACTTGAGCATAACGCTCATTTAGTAACCCTCAAAAAGAATACTGAGAATAAGATTAAGATGGTTGTTTCCTTGGATTGCTCTTTGCATTTCCCCCATTCTATCAACATCATGCTATTTTTGGCCCAGTGAGATGTACTATTTTGAATAGCTAGTTATGCTTATAATTATGCATCTGAAATTATCTGTCTGGGTTTGAAATTTGGGCACAATATTTAGTATGTTGCTTCACATCTCACATCCCACTAGACTTTTTCTTACGACTTGGTGGTTTGCAGACGCACCAGTGAGACTCGGAGGACTGCCCAGCATTTCTTTAGGTGTAATAAGTAGTTTTAAATTACTTTTGTGTCAAACTAGTTTTTGCACTTTTGTGCAAAAGTAGTTCTGCTAATTGTAAACCAGTCCGTGCTTGGAAAGTTTTAATGATCTTTAGCGGTGTATAATTTGCAGAGTAAAAGCACTCATTCAAGATGTGTAATTAAATGAGTTTTGCCAAATGTCTAGGTCCGTGTAGCCAACCACCACATCAAATTACAGAACATTGACTTCCCTCAGGAAGTCCC
The DNA here is from genome assembly GCA_004363535.1 of Dasyprocta punctata. NCBI lineage: Eukaryota > Metazoa > Chordata > Mammalia > Rodentia > Dasyproctidae > Dasyprocta > Dasyprocta punctata. The sequence goes on along the minus strand of RJWM01004351.1, from coordinate 20,501 downwards.
TGCTTGCAAGCTCTCAGTCCATCGATCTCTCCCGCCCCTACCACTGATGTGATTTCTAGCTCTACTGATAGAGCATCATATAATTGAATCATGCAGCACATAATCGCTGTGTCTGGCTGCTTTTGCTCAGCATTATGTTTTTGAGGTTCATCAATCTAGTTTGTTTCTTTAGATCACAGAGAAGTATTCCATTTCATGGCTGTATCAAAGTTTGCCTTTGATGAATGTTTGAGTTGTGATCATTATAGCTAGTCTAGATTTTCAGCCCAAGCTTTAGTGTTGATGTATGTTTTCATTCCTCTTTGGTGCATACTCATGGGTTGTAGGGTATAAGTGAGTGTATAACTTTACAATAAATTGATAAATTATCTTCTGCAGTGATGGGGTCATTTTACATTCCTGCCTGTGAGAGCTTCAGTGCTGTCCATCCTTATGACTTGCTGGCCGTGCCAGTTTTCTTTACTAGAGACATTTCAATACAGGTGTGTTTTATCTCACTGTAGTCTTAATTTTTTGGTGACTAAGGATGGTGAGCACTTTTCATGGGTTTTGATTCATTTATATACCCTTATTTTGAGCACTGCCTGTGTGTATCTTTTCAAATATTTACTATATTTTCTGTATCTTAGCATTACCAATTTAAAATTTAATTCTGTTTTGGTCTGGTCATATACTCTGTCGGTTTTCAAACTTTTGAAATGTTGTGAACTTACCATATAATTCAGCATGTATTCTATGTTGACGAATAGTTTACTTGCGATTGGAACAAATATGTATTATGTGGTTATTAGAGATAGTTTGTGAGTGACAATTTGGTGAAGTTGATAGTGTTTTTCAAATAGCTTGTATCTTCACAGAGGTTTTACCTACTTAATGTATTAACTACTTAAACAATAGTAATAATAAAAATTCCAGTTTTCTATTTATTTCCTTAATTCTGCCAGTTTAACTTCCTGTATTTTGGAGGTCTGTCATTACTGTATTTATATTTAGGCTTGCTATGACTTACTGATTAATTGTATTTTTTACCTTTATGAAATTTCTTCCTTTAAGTAATATTTTTGCCCTCAAGATGATTTTAATATTAAAATAGTCTTGACAATCTTGTCTGTGCATGTGGAATTTTGCTAGCCCTTTTACTTTCAATAAATTTGCACATAAGAAATGCATCCTGCTCATTTGGAAGGTGCCTTATTTGCTGCATGTTTATTTTGTATGTAGTCTAAAAATCTCTTTTAACTGGGCTATTCAATCAATTCATATTTAATGTACTAATTGTTAATTTTATGTTAAGATACATCTTGTGTCCCCCCACCCCCAATTTGTTCCTTCCATTTTCCCTCCTTCTATTATTCCTTTATTGTCTTCTTTGAGGTTAATTGAAAAACTTATAATTTTCCACTTTATTTCTTAGCTATTCTGGTTTATTGTTTTTAGTGGTTGCTTAAGGGCACATAATATTCATCTACCTTATCAGTGTTTCTGTAGCTGAATTTTCTACCAATTCACATTTTCCACTTCCTCCTTCATTCATTCAAGTACTCATTCTCACGCTTCACCTTTCTCAGTTGACAAGTTAGTTGTCTGTCATCGTTACAGTTTCAGGTATCTATTTCTCTTCGTACTCTGGGGTGTTTTTACTTACTTCGTTTTCATGTATACTATTTATCTCACTTTATGATGATGTTATTTTTACTTTAAACAGACAACTGTCTTTGACATTCGACCAAGAAAAAGTATTTTACATTTACCCACATATTTTTGTTGTTCCATTTCTCTGGGGCAGAAATGTATGTCTGTCAATTTCCATGAGCTCTGAGGTATACCTGGTATCATTTCCCTTTAACCTTAAGAGATCCTTGCATTCTCATAGTTTTATTTGCCTTGAAATGTGCATATATCATCCTTGTATTTAAAGTGTATTTTTCCTGGATTTAGAACTTTGGGTCATTTTCATTCAACACATTAAAGATGCTTTTCTGTTATTCTCTGGCCTCTAATTTTTCCTCTTGAGGAGTCTACCATAGTTTGTGTCATTATGTCCCTATGTGCCTTTTCCTGTAATTATTGTCAAGGTCATCTCCTTCCTTTGCTTTTTAGCTATGATAATGCCTGCAGTTTGTTTTCCTTGTATTTATCTTGCTTTGGATATACTTATCTTTTTGGATCTATTTATCAGAATTTTAAAATCAAACCTGGGAACTGTTTGGCTAAAATTTTTCAAATACTTTTCCTGCCCTTTTTTTTTATCCTTTTCTCCATTTGTTATTCAATTCAGATACATTATGTGATTGGATATTATTCCACAGGTTCCTGAAACTGTTCAATTTTTTTTACTTCAATCTGTTTATGCTCCATTATTTCAATTAAGTAGTTTCTACTGTCCTATCTTTAAGTTCACAAATCTAATATTTTTCTTCCACCTCCAGTATGTTGTGAGTTTTTATCTAGTGGGTTTTTCATTTTGGTTATGGTATTGTTCAGTTCAATAATTTCTTTTTATATGATTTCCATTTCTCTTCTGATATTCCCTAGCTGACTTACAATAATTTTGTTTTTATGTTTTTGAATACATTTATTAAAACTAACATCTTGGGTAGTGTGAACATATCTATTTCTATTAACCATTTTTTCTCTTGACCACTGGAGGATTTTTGTTTCCTCCATGAACAGCAAATTCTGATTCCATAGTGAAAATGATGTATATTATAGAAACTAGGTTTTGTTTTCTTTCTCTAAAGTATATTGTTTGCTGGTCTTATAGGAAGTTCAGCTTTTCGTTGGTTAGGTTGAACTTTAGTTAAGCTTTTTTGTTTTTTTGTTTTTTGTAGTACCAGAGATTGGACCCAGGGCCTCACCCATGACTGGCAGGTACTCTAGCCCAGGCTTACATCCCTACCCCTGCATGAAACCTTTTTGCATTTTGTTAAATTGTATCTTCTAGAAGCCTAAGGTATTTCTTAAATTTTTCAGATGACGAAATTTCATGTTTTGTCCTCCCTGTCACTCTTGATGGGTCGTGGTGTTAGAATTTGTAATGCCAGGCCTAATGGAAGCCTTGCTTTAAACTGTGGTTCTTTTTCGCAAGGCAGCCTTTCTGCTGTCCAGTAGCGTCACTGTTGTCTGCTCAGATAGTACCAAGGCCTTTCCCAGCAGATTGAGCAAGAATTCCAGAGTCTCCCGATGCTGCTTAATCTCAGTGTCTCTGTTTGGCTTGCGTCCCAGTAGCAGCAGCCATCTGGTTAGCCTGTGTATTACTGTCCACACACAGCCCAAGCCTGAGCAAAAGACATTGAGAAAGACGGGTTTAGACCCCCGAGTCTGTTTCCCCACGCTCTGGTGGCTCTCTGTCCTCCACGACACAGTGGTTCCAGTTTCAGTAGCTTCTGCCGCCTCGAGCTCTGATCTCTGCCTGGTGGGATCACAGGACTGCTGGGCTCTGCTCGGACTCCAGCTGCCGTGCTCCAGCCGGGAAATCGTCTCCGGGCGGAATCCCAGGTAATCCTGCACCTCGGCTTCAGAGTTCCTCTTCTCTCAGGGATTGGGCTCTTATACTTACTACTGTCCACTACCTAGAAATCGTTTCCTTATGAATTTTCTGGTTGTTTATGCAAGAAGGCTTGGTCCCATTGAGTTCCCTAAATTCCACTTTGCCTTTAATCCTCAGGTGTTAATTTTCTATTAATTAGTTTTTAAATCATTTTTGTATTTTTAAAATATAAAAACAATTTTAAACTGAAAAATAAGCTACCTTCTGAATTTTTATTTATTTTACTTAAAAATGGAAAACCGCAGGAAGAGCCAAAGTAAAATATAATATATTTTATAAAGATAATTTGTGATATTTATAAAAAGAGGAAGCATCTGCTATTGCTTTTCTCTCCAGCTTATAAATTTCTGGAGTTTATTCCTACGAAGTGTTTCCAAATTTTTATCTCAGTATGTGTCAGTTTTTCTTTCAGATTTACAGCTAATATTCACACATATATAGTCATGAATTTCACTGAGGTGACAAAAACGAAAATGACAGATACCATGAGTTTTATGTTATTGCAAGTATCTTTTATCCCTTTGTTATTGAATGTTTTGAAAATACGGTGTTCACTTCAACAAGCCTCCCATATGCTAGCTCAAAATCTAAAGAAGTGAAAGTCATAATTAAATACTTTAATATCTGTTTAAAATAAAAAATTTCTTTTAAAATATTGCTTGCAAGGTAATAACAAATAAAGTGGTTCATTTTATGAGAACATAGGCAGTTTTTAAACAAACAAAATACGTGTGTAGGCAGATTTATTAGACAGAGTTAAGAAGGAAGGGAAAATAGAAAAAGGATTCCAACCGAGTGACTGTATGGGGCTCGCTCTGGTGCAGAGGTTCTGGCTGCCCTCAGACAATGAGATTTTCCCTCGCTGTGTTTCTTCTAACTAATGGGAATAAGATGATCATTACAGTAAGCTGGAAAGCCGTCTCTAGTCCCCTGTGGCCTCCGTCAGGAACCTCGTTGAGTTGCAGTACATCTGGTGTAGCCAAGTGAGTCATCTTTCATAATATGTTCAGTGCCTGCTTGCCTTGGGGCCAGGAGTTTGCTCATGAACCTTGGCTTCTCAAGTAACAGAAATAAGTCTTCGAATTAAGAGTTATTAATGACATACATTAAGCATCAGCTGTCACTTCCTCCCAGGGGGAGAAATCTCATGGCCAATTTGCAGAGTTGTGTTAAATGTCTGGAGTTACATTTGTTGTGTTAAGTGTCTTTGGACAACGATGACTGATTTTTAAATTTTATTCAAGGTTCACAAGTGGGAGAAGGTCGTTTGTTCTGTTATAGACCAGAGATGTTGCAGTTAAGGACTTTGATCTGACTGTGGAAAAACACACAATTTAAAATATATAATGTCATCATTAATGAACAATAATGTGATGGTGAAGAAAATGACATCCTTATCCCTGCTGGCTGACTTAGGTAGAGAGAAAGCAATGAAGACATAACATTGAAGCCTCTCTGAAAAGTAAAATTATCAAAGGCAATGGCTCCATATTTTCATATCAGATAATTTTATCCATTTTCCACTGTATTTCTTGTTGTTTTTGTTAATAATCACCATCCACATAATCTAGTTTACATTAAATGCTCCTTTAGATTTTATTTCAGTAAGTAAAAAATACCTTGTTTTGGGGTACCTGGAATCAAATTCACGACCTCACACTTGCCAGGCAGGCGCTGTGCCACTGAGCTGTATCCTCAGCCCTACAAAATACTTTTGAATGAATTTATTTCCCTTTTATTTTAGCACTCATTCTGCATACTGCGGGAGTTACCGCTGTATGTTTCCACGCTCTTCCTTCCTCTATTCTCACTTCACCCAGTGAAGACATCTCCTGACTGTGACATCCTAGCTGCGGACCACTGCAGTGCAGTTTAACTGTGTGGTAGGTCATGGCCAACACCACTTAGAGCTCTTGTCTTTGGCCTGCCATGTCATTGGTTATACCAGTTTTCATTGTGCCTTCTTTATGACCTCACTCTGTCACACAGGTGGGGAACATGGAGATGAAGATTTGAAAACAGTAATTTTGAAAACCCACTCATGTTTTGCAACTGCATCAGCACGTTTGGGGAGATCATCCTAAAAACAGGGGCATCTCTTAGGAGATGTATTGGGTAACCAAACCTGAATGGAGCTTGCCTTCTTTGCAAGACCATCTTTTAAACTTGAAATACGTTCAGTTATCAGTTATATTTTTAAATTCTTAAGGTTTTCTGAAACCTGGCTTTTTGTTTTTACAAAGTTGAACCAAGTGAAAATGGACTTTTCACAATGAAGATAGTACTAAGAATGAGTAGTGATTCATAAATTCTAAGGTTTAGAATCTCTTAGTACTTCAGAATTTTACAACTCTTTTAAATTATTGTTGGCCTCCAGTTGATGAAGACAATTTGTGGTAGATCCAGCAGTAGAAAAAGATATTCCTACATTTGCTTAATAATATTTTTGGAAGTAAATGGTGAATTTCTGAAAGTTAAGGTATGTGACATTCTCCAGGTGTCCATGTAGTTGAACTTGTTTTGAGACTGTGTCTCTGACAGTCTCATTGGTAGAATGCACATCTGACATAAGTAATGCTGGTCCCTCTTAAGTGATGCCACAGATCATAAGAGATCTTATCAAGTCACAAAATGAGGCCTGTATCTTGGGGTGTTCATCAGCTTCATTCTCATTTTATTTATAAATCAAAATAAAATCTTCGTGTTCCTTTATCTGCAGCCGAGGTCTGAGTTGTCTGGCATCAGTGGAATTATCTCATAGGCACTTCTGGGTTTGACTTTTTCCCCTTCGTACACCTCCTGCCTTGTCTTGCTGCTTTTCACTTCAGCCTGAACTTCCCTTTGGCTTCTTCAGCAACTGACACCAGAAAGGTGACAGACGTAGGACTCAGATGCTGAACTCCAGTGGAGGCTGCTGCTGCGGTTGGAAGTTATTGACATCTGTAGGTCTGACGGGCTGTGGGCCCGGTGCCCTTTTGGTACTGCAGTTGTTTCTGGTCAGGTCCCTGGGGCCCGCGTGAAGCTGTGGGAGATGAGGGCTGCCCAGCAGCTGTGAGCAGTGCCTGCTCAGAATCCTAACTGGGCAACAGTTCTGCAGTTTTTCCTGATATGAGACCAAAGCACTGTTCTGTGTAGAACCAAAAAGTGTTACTCTTCTTACATAGGAAAAATGCATTTACTTTTGTGCTTTGTACTGAGAAAAAAAAAATAATTTATTAAAATAATCTGACATAATATTACATTTTATTTCATAGTAAATAATTTTTAACTTGTTTCTGAAGTTCTCTCCTGAATCTTCAATTTCCCTTCTTTTGCAAGTAAAGTTCTATTTTGACTGGGACTGACAGTGAGTGTTGGGAGAGGCACTGCCAGAGCATCTGTGGATGTGGCTGTTTTCTCGGGTGCCAGTGCTTAGCTGTTGCTAAGGAAGTCCGAGAAAACATCGATGGGTGTTCATATTCCATTGAGCAGGCAGCACACACACATTGATTTTAACCAGGATACTGGGGGTGTCGCTGCAAACAGAATGACTTTCTAACCTCCAGCTTGGTTCCCTGCACCCCATCATGCTGACTTCAGTTCTTACGTTCAGTAAGGCTTTTAGCTTGAAAAAAGTTTATATATTTGTAAAATATATGTATCATATATGCACGACCATCAGACTGTATCTGATACCCAGTTTAAGTGTTACAGTGTGACTGTCGTCACTGAAGGCCCAGGTGCCCTTTGCTGTTTCATAGCATCACCTTACTTATAATTTTACCATAGCTGTTTATGTCTCTGTGAATTATATGGCAAGGGCTGGGGATATAGCTCAGCGGCCTAAGCACCTGCCCGACAAGCACATGGTCCTGAATTCAGTTCCCAGTACCAAAAAATAAAAATAAAAAATAAAAAATTTAAATATATATATATATATATATGGCAAGTTTGTAGATGTTTGAAACTTATAACAGTCTAATTATACCCTGTGTTCTTCTACAACTTTTAAAAGTTTTTGATTGTACCAAAACCCCAGAACACAAAATTTACAATCATAACTACCTTTCAGTGTACAGTTCAATATTGTTAAACACATGCATTTTGTTGTACAACTAATCTTTTCCGTCTTGCAAATTGAACTCTATCTGCATAAAACCCCTCTTGCCAGCCCCTGGAAACCATTGTTTTAATTTCTGTCTGTCTGAGTTTCAGTACATTAGATGCTTCATATAAGTGCAGCCATGTAATATTTGCCTTTTGATCATGAGCTTACTTTATGTATTATAATGTCCTCACATTCATCCCAGGTGTAGCATGTCTAAGAAGTTCCTTCTCCTCTCAGGGGTGGATGCAGCATTATGTTCATGGGCTCCACCATGTTAATGTGCACCGTTATTGCTGGTTAATTTGCATTGCTTTGTGCTATTTCATTTTATAACCATGTCATGACTTATTTATCCATTCTGTTTTTTTCTGGACTCTAAATTATTTCCAGTGTTGGTTTTCTGTTTGCTTGCTCTATAATCAGTGCCCCAGAACAGTCTTATTCGTGTCATCTTGTTTATACTTTGTGTACCTATGTAAGTATTCTGAATTATAAACCCAGTGAAGTGCTGAATGATAGTTTATGCACTTGCGAACTTGACTAGATGATGCCAGATTGATGTCCAGAATGTTTCCAATGATTTGTATTCCCATGCGGAAGTTCTTGTCTCACATCATGGCTAACACTTGACATCAAAAATTTTAACGTCTGCCAGTCTGGTGGGTGCAAAATAGTATGTCATTGTGATTTTAATTTGCATTTCTCTGATTGCTGATGAGATTGGAGCATCTTTTCGTGTGTCTGACTTGAATTTTTAAGTCTATTTTCGGATTAGGAGCAAAGCTAAGTTGAGGGAGAGAAACAGAAAGAGCTCTGTATCCAACCCCTAACTGTGGAAATTATGACTCTGTAATTGACCATAACTCTGGCAGCTTTCCTCTGATTGGAACAATTTAAATATGCAAATGAGCACTGCCCTTACACCTCACCCCCCTGAAACGTCTGTCCTTCTGATGCTGCACAGAATCTTTGACTGAAAGGGGTCACGTGATCTTAGACCAGTCCAAGGGAAAGCCCAGACTCTTCACTTTCTTGAGCGAAAGGTCTGTGAATACGGGCAAAATACATACAAACAAACAAAAATTTCATAAATCAATTCTTAGATTGGCCAGGTAAACTACTATTTGGTATTTTTACTTTGATTTATTCATCCCCTTCTCATTTTCCTTTCATCTGTTCTCCCTCCTTCTCTCCCTTCCCTCCTTCCTTCCTGGTCACCACCCGCTAAATTGATGTTGCAATCTGAGTTTGCGTTGGTTCCCACGGGAGGGGGACATGACTGAATCCAAGCAATATTTTAAATATTTGTGAGGGTTTTCCTGGCATTTATGGCTATGAACCACACATGTCATTGGGACAGCCCCAAACAGTTATAAACTACTCCCTACATCACATTAGAGAGTGATAGAAGTAATCATTGGGGGGGAAAAAACTTTTCTAAAGTATTTTGCAGAATTTTCATACACAATTCATACTCAGAAGTAGGATTTACATCAGTCTTCTTATAGAATAATGGGTCTATCATGATTGAAGTGGAAATACCTGGCAGGCAGAACAGGTGTGACATTAACCTGGGCAGCCCCTGGCCCTGTGGAGGGCAGGTTGGTGAGCAGGAGGAGAGGAGGGCATAGAATTTAGAGACCTGATTTAAATCCCAACTGCATTATGACCAGTTGTGTTAGACTAGAGAAATTGTAAAACTCCTCTATCCATTCTTCACCCATCTGCAAATGAATTAATAGTGCACATAAAAAATTTCTGTGGGCATTAAATGAGAATTTATTTTTATTTATATGTAGTACATATAGTAGATGTTCAAATTATCAAAACTATGTGACTGTTAGTAATTTTTATTTTAACGTTTTTAATTTAAATGTGTACTAACATTTGTTTACTTGACTCTGGCCCACCTTGCTTTAATATTTTTATTTAACCATAGTAACAAACTAACTTTCATTGAATTCTTCGTGTTGGACATAAAAACTTTCCATGGGTCGCTTTCCTTTAGTTAATATTTAGCACAACTCCATAAAATAATTATAACTACTACCTAGCTAAGACTATTTGGATAAAAAGAGGCTGTGTAACTTGCCCAAGATCTCACTGTTGTAAGAAGCCAGGGTATAAGCCAAGGAAGTCTGATATCCATATCTATATCTGATTTTAACAGAATTTTTCTGTTATTTGCAAAGGTTTCTAATACCATCTTTCACTTCACCTGGCTTCAAGCTTGATTCATCATTGAATCTGGTCATCTAAGCAGGACATAAGTCTGTGCTCTAGGGCACAAGCATAAGATTTTTAAAATGTTGCAGCTCGAACTTATTTTGGGAATCAAACATCCAACTTCAAAATTCAATTTGTGATGTAAGTCTGAATCTTGCTTCTCTAGTAGTGCTGTATCATTAATAAACTAAAAACTGAAATATGAAGGAGCTGACATGTTTGGGTATAAATCAGGTAACAAAATCAAGCATGAAAATACAACTTTAGGGAAATACAGAGCTACAAATCAAGAGTAGATTGCCCGTTGTTCTGGTATTTCTTGTGTGGGCAAGCATGCATGTGACCTGAGGCACATGTGTGTGTGTGTGTGTGTGTGGGTATGGGTGTGTGCACGCACACATGCGCAGATGCTGATTAAGGGCCCTCTGACATGTGGCCATGAAAATTTGTGTTTTTAGTCTCAGCCAATAAGCAGTGTGAGCCTACAGTGTCAGAGAGATGGAGTGGGAATTCCAGTTGGAAGGACGTGACCACCACCAGTGCTGGCAACACCAGGCGAAGCACCCTGTCCTCCCCAGGGCTCTGATGAAGCTTCTTGTGTGTGCTGTAGTCCTCATATCGCACAGGCTTACACATGGATGTAAGGATGAGGTGTAGATCCCATGTGGAGCTCATTCATAGCAGTACTTTCAATGTAACATCAGAGGGCAGGCAAGGCTGTGTCTGACACAATCCCGTCTAATCAGTCCCACAGCAGTGCACAAGTTGAAGTGCAGCATAATTAAGACAGAGAAACAGAAATGCTTCGCAGGGCTGGAGGCTGGGTCCGAGAGCTCAGTTCATCGTAAGGTACTAGTGGCCCGTAGATGGAAGGTATTGTGGGGGGAGGATACCTACCATCTTTATATTAAATGAAGGGGAAGTGACTCCATACAAAGTCAGCCAAGTAATCTCAAGAGTTGGGAAACAAATTTGCATAAAGTTGAGAATTTCTGTGCTAGCATATATAGACTCATGACCACCTAACACTTCAAGTAGATGTTTCTGTGTATTTTGAAATAGTTTTTCAGCTCCACCCTACCCCTGATGAATAGTAACCTACAAGAGTTCTACAAAGTGAAAGACCTTTTTTAGTGAGTCTGTTGTTTGATGATGAATCCTTAGGTCTTCAAAGGGCACAACAAATGTAAGTGCAATCGGTATTCAAGATGGTTTAGTATAAAAAGGATGGTGTTGCATATGCACGGCCTGGAATAACATCAGAAATTCTGTGGGTGCTCCGTAGGCATTAGATGATGGCTTGAGGTCCTGAGGAGGAGCTGCCTTAACTGGCATCCAGGGGCATCATGTTACCATGCTACCGTGAGTCTTCTGTTCGGTAGAGTAACATGATCTTTACACAGACCTGCAACAATTCACATTTATGATATTATATTTGACGGAGCTTTTCTTACATGTGTTTGTAGGGATGAGCTAAGGCTTGCTGTGTTTACAACAACCTCCAGAACGTTCTTGGCTTAACATAAGAAATGTTTATGTCTCATTCATGCAGTGTCAGCTGCAGGCTCTAGTGCCTAAGTCTGGGCCACTTTTCTTGGGTGGCCTTTCTGTTGTGATCTACCAGTGACATCACAGCCTGGGGAGTGAGAGACTATGGGACACCACACATGGTTCTGAAATATTTCCACATAGAAGTGACATATATGCATATCTCACGTTTCATTGGCCAAATCAAGTCATGTGGCCACATCTGACTTCACAAGGTCACCAAGTGTGATCTTGTGACCAAGAAAGAAAAGAGAATTATTAAAATTTGTGATCACCAGTAATGTTACCACTACTATCTTATTTACCATTTATTCTAAGAGTTTTCCAAGTTTTAAAATTTTATTACTCTTGGCTTTCGTGCCTCTTCATGATAGCCCACCCTCACACGATAGGTTATACTTCTTTTCCTACTTTTACATGGCCTAAACTCACTCTGTAGAGCCTGTTTTTTATTCCTACCCTTAATAAAACTTTGCTGCTTTTTTTTTTATTGTTTTTATTTTGCAAGTGAGATAAAATAAAGAATCATAGTCAAACAGGCCAGTTTCCCGTAGTCAAACAGCTGGTAAGAAACAGGCCAGCATTTGACCTCGGTCCTCTATTGCCAAATCTTCCACTTCTCTCATTCACATAGTGATGGAGTCTATTGCTGAGAGTGTGTATTTAGAGGCAGTATTCACACAAAACATTTTTTTTCAAGTAATGACCATATTGCCATTTACGTAGCTCTACCTAACCTATCAGTATATAGCCTGCCATTGGAAACTGAAGTCAGGAAAGCCATGCTTGTTACTTTACTGCAGCCAAAGTTCCTATGTGCAGTAGGAGAATATCTCCCCAGGACTCTAGAACACATGGGCAGTCAGCCATCAGCTGAGTGGCCTCAGAGAGAGGAGCAGAGTAGAGGAAGGCCAGTTCCCTGGGTCTCTCCAGTCATGGAGCAGCTCTCTGTGTATTCTGTGGGGAAAGATAAAGAGCTGGTGGGAAGGGGCCGTATACCAATGATAGTCCCCCAAGTCATGACCCTGTGATCAGCTCCCTTCAACTAGGTCCCCCCTCCTCATCCACTGATAATGTGAAAGCCCTCGCAGTCAAATCACTTCCTCAGAGCCCATCAGCGGTGCGCTCATCAGTAGGTCACTCCCCACTCCTTGGAGGAGGAGAACACCCTCACAACATGAGGCTTTTGGGGGACACCTCACATTTAAACCATAACACTTGCCCAAGGCCTAGAGCCAAGCAAGATAGGGCAGGAGATCTCAAGGCTCCACCATGCGCCTTCAAGAGCAGGGGAGGCCTCAGAATACATTGTCACAGGCTTCTGAGAGCAGACACGAGGTAGAGGGATGAGGCATAGTTGGATCCATTGGCTGGAAAGAGCCCACTCTGGAAATGAAAGGGGGCAGAGTGAATGACTTTCTCATCCATCAAATAGTAGCATGATCCATGTTCCCCAAAAACTCTGAAACATTTAACAAGAAACGCAAGCCATTGTCCCAGAAGTCCCCACCTCAGACTGCCATGCTACCCTGGTGCATGCCCGTGAGCCTTGAGTTGTTCCTGCTGCTATAGCAAAATGCCTCAGACTGAGTAACTTGCAAACTGGAGAAATTTACTTTCTCATAGCTCTTAAGGTTGGGAAGTCCAAGAACAAGGAGCCAGTGGATTCTGTGTCTGGTGGTGGCCATACTGTGCTTCCTGGTAGTGGCCATACAGCACCTTATTGCTGTGTCCTCATGTGGCAGAAGGAGGAAGGGCAAGGGCCTAGTGAGCTCCTGCCTGCCAAATGGAAGGCCTAACCCCGACGTGAGGGATGAGCCTTCGCGACCTTCTCACCTCTGACTACTGTTGTGGTGGGGATTAAGCTGCAGTATCAGTTTTGGAAGGAGACACAAACTTTCAATCCATAGCAGGCAAACACACATATATAAACAAGCACACCCATGGATATGCATGCATACACACTCTCCAAACACATAAGGCATTTTTATAATTTAATATTCATAATGTCTCCATTTCTTTTCTTTTAGAATAAATCTGAAATGGAACGTACTTTAACAACAACAAATGAAAAATGGAGAAAGTTCTTTTTATAGATGTTTAGAGTTTTCATTGTTATATGTGTCTTATGACTTGTATCTAAATATCTCCCCAAAGCTTCATGCAGTGGCAAGTGGCACTTTTTGAAGTGGGTCTAGAGGGTGTGACATTGAGTTTAAGGATATGATGCTGGGATTGATTCGTGGTGCAATGCTAGGATTAAGAGTGCTAGGATTAAGGGTGTGAGTGCTACCTGCCCTAAGGGCATGTAAGGGCCTGGATACAATATAAGGATACAATATAAGGGACAGAAAGAGGGTTGATGTCCCTTGTCCCTTGCTGCTTGTTTCCTTTCACTGCTTGCTGCTTTGCTGTCTCCTGTCTGCCCTGCCGTGGACCGTTTCTCCTCTGTGCTGCCCCTCTGCCATGCCACCCTGCCTTGGAGCCAGCCAATTATGGGATGAAACCTCTGCAAACTGTGAACCAAAATAAACCTTTCCCCTTTTAAATTGGGTGGCAGCTATTTTGTCTCAGCAATGAGAAGAGTAACTAAAACAATGTGATTTTAGTATTTTATTTGGAGAAAAACCATTGGAGGGTGAATTCTTCCATTGATTTATGCAACAAGTAGTCTGAGTGACCAAAGATATTTCACAAATTCTCCCATTTGCAATTTCTTACAGGCTTGTGCCTAGGAAAATAGTTCTAGGTGCACTACTTAAGAACTTTAGCATCTCTGATACTCACTCCTCAGCGTTTATTTGGTTTCATGTATGGGAGAGCGGTCTGTGGGGCAAAACTAACAAAGCTGCAGTTGTGGTTCCTGGGGTTATTGGAGGCAAGTAGAGGAGTCCTGCTGACGGCCAGGGAAGAATCATCTTGGCCACATTTCTTTTTTCTTGACGATCATACAGACCACTGACACCATCGCAGAGCCCCCTTACTTTTCATCAATGTCTTTTTGGAGCAGGGCTAAGTTCTATAGCAGAGAAAGTTTATGAGGAAAAAAATACCTTTCTTAGTCAATTATTTATGCACAGAGGTAGCGAGGGGTCCACTAAGAATGAACCTAGCTGAGACAGTTTAAAGCCCTTCATGGATTTCCACGTATAAATAATTGACATAGACACTGCACACCATTCGCCCCTGCGAATTAAAGCAAGTGACCTGAAGACCTTTATTGAGCCACTGCTCTGCTTGAATTATTCGACAAATAGGATGTATTGTACGCTCTTCTTCTTCTGTCTGTTCTTCTTTTCTTTCTTCGAAAAATAATTTTTGAGAGCTGCATCAGGGTTCTAGAGAAAAACAAAACCAATGAGATACACACAGAGGGAAGTTCGCACACACTTGCAAACATATACAGAGAAAGAGGGAGTGACGGGAAGATACAGAGAGAGACACAGAGAGAGAGAGAGAGAGAGAGGGAGAGAGAGAGACAGACAGACAGACATTGAGAATGAGAGTGAGAATGAGAATGAGAATGAATAGAGATTTTGCTCATGCAGTTGTCGGAGCTGAGACCTTCCTCAGTTTGCCATCTGCAAACCAGGGGATGAGAAAGGCCCGTGAAGTCATCTTCTGTGAGTCCAAAGGCCTGGGAACTGCGGAGGGTGATGACTCAAGTCCTGCTCTAAGTCAAGACCCAGCAGCAGGAACAGTGATATGCACGGTCCAGAGAAGATGAATGTCCCAGCTCAAATGGGGAGAGTGAACGAGTTCTTCCTCTGCCTTTTCACTCTGTCCAGGCTCTCAGCAGGTTGGATGGTGCCTGCCCACAGTGGTGAGGGTGGCTTTTCTTTACTGAGCCTACTGATTCAAATGCCAGTCACTTCTGGAAACACCTAATAGACACACACAGACATAGTGTTTCACCAGCTCTCTGGGCATGCCTGCACCAGCCAAACTGACACGTACAATGTGCCATTTTACGGACTAACTGTATCCCTGCCCCTCTTCTAGGCTCTGGGGAAACAGCATACACCTCTTCTCATGGACTTAATAACCTGTAGTAAAGGGAAAACTTAGCCACAGATACTTGAAGAAGATAATTCTTCTTCCCGTGAGACAGGAGCTTGGAAATGACGCCAGATTGTGTACTCAGGAAATGAGACTCTTCTTTCTTCCTTCCTTTCTTTCTTTCTCTCTTTCTTTCTTTCTTTGGCAATAACTAAAAAGAAGCATTAAATCTCTACTTTCAATTGAAAATCTTTAATGCTTTATCAATAAACAATCACTGAGCACCAAAAAAAAAAAAAAAAAAAAAAAGAATCTCTAACAAGTTCACGTTTGGAAGGTGAGCAAATGACCCTGAGAAGACGGGGGAAGAGGACTCGGGCCAGGAGGAGCTGAGGTCGCGGCAGCTAGGGAGCTCAGCGGAGAGGAGAGGCAGCAGAGAGTAGGGATAGCCAGAGGAGGAAGAGGGAGGCAGCATCCCGTCATACCGGGGCCTCCACAGCTGAGGATTTGGATTTAAGAGTCTATGAGTGCGTTGATGAGTTTCATCAATTTTCCATAAATTGGATTTCATCCTCTGTACTACACTTCCTCCGATTGCAAAGCTAACACCCTCCCCTTGGTAGCTGCTGTCCTGGCTGTTCCGTGGCAGTGAATCTGTCACCTTCTTCCCGTCTCAGTCGCTCCTTCTCTGCTCCTATAGTGGCTCCTCTTTCTCAGCTCAGGCTTTCAATGTCGCTGTGCCCAGACACAGCCTACCGCTCTCTTCCTTCTCAAGGTGTGCACTCCGAGTACTGACTTGGAGCCACCAAATCTCCTGTGCCCCTTCTCCAACCCAGCCCTGACTTCTAAGCTGTGCTCCAAAGCTAGACAGTCATCTCTGCTGGGTGACGTCCAGTCCTTCCAGCACGGGCCTTCTCCATGTCTGCCTCTCCCCGTTGGTGAAACCACAGGTCCCTGGTTACCCTACCTCTCTGCCTGCTCCGTCTTCCATCTCGTGCCCCACGACACAGTAGGGCAGCTTAGCATTGTCACCGCCAATGCTTTTCTGAGCTACAGCTTCACTGGCAAAGCTGTTCCAACGTGGGGACGAGACAGAGACTGGGATGAGAAGTGGGCGCTCAGGGGACGTGCCTGAAAGAAACAAGAAGTCCTTTAGGATTGCAAAGGGCCCAGAGCATTTTTAAAAAGGAAATTGAAGAAAGACATAATTTGGGAAAGAGGAAGAAGGGATAGAAAATAATTTAAAATAGAAATTATATAGGACAGAAAAGCTAAAGAAAAAGTGGACAAAGTATTATAGAACCTCAGATGCAACTGCCTTCAGAAGAAGCAGGAAAAAGTGCGAATTTCTAGACGGGAAGAGAAGAGGAGGATTCCCAGGGAAAGCGCTGCCCTGCCCTGACCAGACCATGGTCCGGTTGTAGCCTTGGCTGCTGTTCTCACATTTACGTGATGGAGGAAGGTGATATCCCCTGCCCTAGGAGAGACCTTTGCTGAGAACAAGACTCTAGGTTTGCTGAAAATATATGCAGTACTCAGAAGAATAAAATCAAATCCTGGGCAAGAAACCCTGCAGTGTGACCAGTGATAAGATGGGTAAAGAGAGCTCAGATGTTTTTCCAGGAGGCTACTAGGGGAAGCTGGTCCGTCCACATCAGTGCTGTGAACACCCTCAGGCCCGCAGCCTGGCCCCACGCTGATGCCTGGCCCAGAGCAGTGTACCGGGGCCCAGTGGGGAACGGGGCTCGCACCCCTGGTTCAGTCCTTACTACAAAATGCTCAGACCTGATGGCCGCGGAAATGGTAGGCTCCTTTAAGGAGCTACTGACCAGTCAGGGTCAGAGTCCGTAATTACCAGAACCTGGACTCGGGGGGCCTGGTCCCCAGCCCAGTTCAGAGTCAGTCTGCCCTTAGCATCTCCCATGTTCCCAGTGCCATCCCACTTTATCCTCATCAGTGCCCCGTGCCAGAGGTACCACTAGCCCAATTTGAAGGCGAGACTATTGAAATAGGAAGTGACCAGCCCCGGGTTACATCTCTGATGGGTACAAAGGCAGGATTCAGTCACCTGCCTCCACATTGCGGGCTATTTCCATAGGCATCTGGCTGTCACGCGGGCTGACCTTGTTTCTGCCTACCCTTGTCACTGGTGGTTCTTCTCCCCAAAACAACCTGTCTCCAGGCGGCCCGCATGGGTGCTTCAGATCTGAACTGTTTCCACTACTGTAGCTTTACAGCTTCCACTTTCAAAATACAAATCATCACCCTTTTCATGTGTACCGTAAGTTATAAGAACAGATGCTATGGAAAGCATATACATCTTTGTGTTCTGTACACACATGTATACCCATGCATGCATTTGTAGTGTTTCATTTCTCCGTCTAGCCCTTCTTCCTCATCTTACCCCCAAATTCAAAAGAAATAATTAAAATATTTAAGAAGGAAAATCTATATATCTTTGCTATAACAAAACTGGAGTGATACCACCCAGTGTTTTAACGGAGTTTTGATGGACCTGGTAATCCATGGTGCGGATGAATTACCCTCCGAGGACGTCTGATGTCTTCAGCGCTTACTCCTGTGCTGCGCGGTCTGTGGCAGCACCCTGGCTCTGTGCAGTCATGAGTGGGATTATCCTATGTGAACTGCTTCAGGTACTGAGGAACAGGCAGGGTGAGCACAACGAAAACCCTCAGTTTAACTGGGCATAGTGGTGCATGCCTGTAATCCCAGCACTCTGGGAGGCTGAGACAGGAGGATCACAAATACAATTGAGGTGACTCGGTGAGACCCTGGCACAAGAATAAAGGCAAGGGTCCTGGGTATATAGGTCAGTTCGAAGGCTCCTGGTTCAATTTCCAGTACCACACACACACACTCCTCAGCCACAGGCCTAGGAGAAAGGCAGTTAACCTTGTTGGAAGGCACGGTTCCTTGGTGTGCTTCCTTTCTCTCCCTCCTCTCCCATTCACCAGTTTCTTTGCTCTGCTCATTCCACTGACAAAGAACCACACCCCCTGGGTCCTCAGTTCAGGGGAAAGCTTTCGGCACAAATGGCCTTACAGCTGTGACATTACCGTCAGCTTGCACTGAGGTTTCCAGTGGATTCGGCCAGGGTTTCTCAGACTTCTGGATCTATTGTTCACCTTTCTCTACTTAGATTTAAATGAGCATTTGATGGTGTCCATTGGAAAAGATCTGGAAGTACCAGGAGGGACTGTTGTGTGTCTCAGAGGCAATTTTATTTTTTTGTGCCAGGGACTGAACCCAGGGACTCGGACATGCCAAGCTCATCTTTACTACCAAGGTACCATCCCCAACCCATAAAAGTGAAATTTTAAGATTTATCACCAAGAAGTTCCATTGCAGTATGATGAGAAGAACCTAATACACTTTCCAGCAGAAGGAATTTAGGTCAAGGGTGGCAGGACGAGAGAGGAAGCCTTAGACCCAGTCCGTATCGGGGACTGGAATGCTAAGCATCTCAGTTCCACTTCACTGTCCTTGGTAAATACCGTGACACAGTCCAGGCCTTCTCGAGCCATTCCGTCACTGATATTTTCTTCAGACTGTCACCTTCTCTCCTGAGTTGTGTATATAACATTCAGCTCAGCATTGCTAGCAAGAGAAAATGAAAGCACAGTTGTTTTTATTCATTTACCCTTTGGAATAAAGGTTACCTCCTGGTAGCTGTCCCTTACTGAGACGCCTGCCAAAGTCCTAATGGAGACATTTCTTTTGTGGAGAGAAATTCCCCTGAGGCCCTGCTTTGGCCTCCCTCACTGCAGGCCACTGCTGACTGGCGGGGATTCCTTGGGCAGGTGATAAAGAAGTTGTCAGGCTGAATCAATCCAGGAGAACAGCCTTCCAGCGGAGCGCGCAAGTTTACACTGGCAAAGGAGATCACAGCTTGTCACACTGTTTGATTTTAGCCAAGTGATTTTCTGTTCCTGGAAGGAAGCGGGGAGGAAAGGGAGTGTGAAGAAGCAAGTTTTGGCTATGGTAGAAGGGCCTCTTATCCCAGCACACTGGCCCTAGTACCCTGCGCTGGTGGGTGCAGCTTTCCGGCGTGGTGCTTGTGGTGAGCTGAGGGGGCGTGTGAGAGTATGGTGAGACCTCTGCGTTAGAGGGCCGGGAGCTGGCGGGAAGGGTAAGTGAGGGGTTCCCGAGGCCACTGGAAAGCTCCTGAAGCGAGAGGCCACTGCCAGAGAAATTCTCGATTCCCAGATTGTGCTGGGGCTCCAAGCTGGTGCGTGCTCCGAGAGGGAAAAGAAATCAGCTGGGTTTAGAGTGATAGAACTCTGACCGCTCCTCACCCTTTTCAAATGCTGCCCTTACTCGTGGGGAGACAGACGGTCCCGAAGGGAGGCATCTTTCGGGGTTGAGGAGAGCAAGTAGCCACCTCCTGCTCCTTTTACCTGGCGTTCTCACACCTGCGTCCTTCTGTCCACTTAGCCGACATTATTGGGGTGTTCCCCTTGCAGACACTTGAAGGAGGTGGGGTACCACAGTAATGCAGATGCATTCCCTGGCCCCCGGGGGACAGGGGCTCAATGCTAGCTGCGTAGTGTTAGGTTGGAGAAGAGAGGATGGAGCCTCACGTGAGCCTGTGCAAAGAAAAGGCCACCTAGGCCACGGTACGGAGGGCGAGTGAGCGCTGGCCGGTCTTCAGGCGGAGGAAGACCCTTCCGGGTGGAGGGAGGGAGGGAGAGAGGGGCGCAGTTTAGCCTGAATGGGGTGTGACAGGGACACCTCTGAAGCTAGTCACAGCGTGCGCTCATCCACCTTTTCATCAACCTCATCACAGAATCTCAACGCCAGCTCTCACACAGCCGCTGAGGTTCTGTGCATGTAACAGAACACAAAGGCGCAGAGCAGGAGGTCCCGTGGTCCGTTACCCAGCCCGACTCGGGGACAGTGTGGATACCTGAGTGACCCGCCGTGCTTAGGACCAAGGTGGTTTTAACTCTTTGGTCAAAATCACTGAGAAGGAGAGGAAACAGTTGCTTGGTCAACTGCCCAGTGAGTGCAGTAGTCATGCCAGGGTTGATTTAGTTACAGTCCAAACTCCCAAGCCAGTGCTGGATGAGA
>RJWM01004350.1:0-102550 GCA_004363535.1 Dasyprocta punctata | reverse complement strand
CTCTTCCTCTTGAAGTTTTCCCCTAACAAGTATGTAGTGACCTTCTTTATCTCTTTTGATCATTCTTGGTTTGAAGTTTGCATTGTCTGCAAACATAATAGCTACCCCTGCTTTTTTCTGGGTTCCTGTTGCATGGAGTATTGTTTTCCAGCCTTTGATTTTTAGTCTGTGAATTTCCTTTTGAGTGAAATGTGTTTCTGGTACACAGCATATTGTTGGGTTTTGTTTCTTAACCCACTCTGCTAGTCTGTTTCTTTTCATTGGTGAGTTGAGACCATTTACATTGATTGATATAACTGATATGTACTGGCTTATCCCTGTCATGATATCTTTCTGCTGTTGGTTTTCTACATTTTCTGTTTAATTATTTGCCCTACTTAGTGGTTTCCTTTTGTTGATATTCATAAGATTGTGGCTATCTTTGTCTCTTTCTAGAATGTCTTTCTGTACTCTTTGTAGTGTTGGTTTGGTGGCCATAAATTTCTTCAGTTTTTCTTTGTCATGAAAGTATCTTATTTCTCCATCAATTTTTAAGGATAGTTTTGCAGGGTACATCAATCTGGGTTGAAAGTTGTTTTCTTTCAGGATTTGAAATACTTCACTCCAAGCTCTTCTTAACTTAAAGGTTTGTATTGAGAAGTCTGCCGTGATTCTGATAGGCTTTCGTTCATAGGTGATCTGTTTCTTTCCTCTGACAGCTTTTAATATTTAGTTCTTGTGCTGTATTTCTGATACCCTTATTATTATATGTCTGGGTGAAGATTTATTTTGGTTATAGTTAATTGGGGTTCTGTATACCTCGGTTACCTGTATTTCAGATTCTCTTCCCATGTTTGGAAAGTTTTCTGCTATTATTTCTGTGAATAGTCTTTGCAGATCATTGGTATTGACCCCTGCTTTTTCATTTATGCCTATTAAACTTATGTTACTTCTCTTGGCATCATCTTGCAGCTGTTGAATTGTTGTTTCTTGGCTCCTTACTATTTTTAAGAGATCTTTTCTTTCATGGCCATGATCTCCCATGCTGTCTTCAAGATCTGAGATTCTATCTTCAGTTTTGTTTAAGCAGTTTTTCAAACTTTCCATGGAGTTTTTCATTTCCTGCATTTCCCTTTGCATCTATTTCATGCATTCTGTTTGTGTCTTACTTTGTTCATTCAAAGTTTCAATCGTTTTCTTAAGTTCTTCTATTTTTTTATCTTGTTCTTCTTTAGATACACGCAACATTTCTTTAATAATGATTCTCATTTCATTTTTTAGCTGAGAGAATATTTCTGATTTGAATTTCTCTATAGCTTCATCGAGCTGTTTCTTTACTGCATTTGCTATCATTTCAGAAAGTTCAGTTGTGTGACTCCCACTGTCTTCCATTTCATTGTCTCTTGGGTTTGTTCTCAGTGGACTGGGGGACTGAGACTGCCTCTTGGTCTTTCATTTTGTCATTTTCTTCTAGAACCTATGTGGCCCTGTGTCCTGCAAGGCTGACTGGGCATTCCCCTGGTGGGTTGCACTGAGTTGTGGGACCTGGTAGAGCTGGATCCTGTGCGCAGCAAGTGAGCGTGGCCTCCTGAGGCTTGCAGGTGGAGCCTCTGCCTTCCCGGGTTGGGGACAAGGCCTCCCGGTCCCAGGGAGCTAGGCAGAGTGCACCCTGGAGTGTGGCACCACCCAGACCCTGAGTCTGGCTGCAAGGAGTTCAGAGCTTCTGCTGTGCCAGGCAAGCCTGGGCGAGTCCCCAAATCTTAACCCTTGTATTTAAACTAAACTCACCATTCAAAGCCTATGTTCAAATGAAGTTTTGTCCCAAGTGCATTTAGAAAAGAAAGAAAAACAATCAGAAATGCATTAGACTTAATTTTTAGAGTATTACTTTATACAGCTTTTGTAACTTTCCTATGTAAAGTGTGTAACTTTTTACCCAACAAACTTAGAATTAGATCTATAGAGGTGTACATATAAATTTTTCTGACTCTTATTTTGAGTGTTTCCATGTATATTCCACAGGTTTTCAAATGTTCACACAGTGTCAACCCCAATGAAATTTACAAGAATATTATTGTTTTAAAGAAACTGATCAAGATAATCTAAAACTCATGACAATATAATATAAAAATTCCATTTATTGAAAGTGTTGTTCACCCCTAAATAATAGGCACATCAGTTGTTAAATTCACTGCCCTGTGTCCTCCACACCCCCCCCCCCGTAGAAGGCCCTGTTTCAGGGTTCACATTACAGCTGTGGTTTCTAACCTGAATGAGATCCTCTGACATATTTGGTGGGGTTTTAAAATACAGGATGTTTATAAATTTCCTTAGGAAATTGTAAAATTTAATAACTTGTCTATGAAAGAAGTGAGCTGTAAAAAATTATACATACTTACTTAATTACTTTTTCACTGCTGGGACAAAATACCCAACCCTCACAAGTTAAAGGAGGAAAGGTTCATTTTAGTTTGCAGTTTGTAGAGGTTTATATAATCTGCTGGATCTAAGCCACGGCGGCATGGCGGAGAGGCATGGCCGAGAGGAATCAGTCCATGGCACGGTGTAGGAAGCAGACAGAGATCAAAGGAGAAGCGAGGGAAGATACACCCTTCCAGGCACCATCCCCAGTGATCCATCTCCTCTGGTCAGGCTTTGCCTCCCAACAGTACACTTACTGCAAACTCATGGTGGGTTGGTGCACTGATGAATATCACATGCTCATTAACCAGTCACTTCTTCAAAGCCTTGTAACACCTGCTTTGTAGAGTTTTCAACACTATGTAAATCAAATATCTAGACTTCAGCACAACCACTACTTTTAATGGTACATTGTTCATTTTGATTTTCCAAACCATTGAAAACATTCTCCGTTTGGTATTCAGTGATTTCATGAGCAGCCTCTGTGAACATAATTCTAAATTTATTTGAAGTATGTAGTTTTGATGAGAAGGCAGGTTTATATAGCTCCTGTTTTTAAAAAAGTGCTGGGAGTAAGTATTCAAGTTTGCTCATAAATTTTTTTTAAAGAAAACATCATGGATGAACCAATACTCATTTTAAATAAAATTGCCCATGAAGTAATTTGAATGAAAAAAATGAAATTGTCATAATTTAGGGAAAAATTTCATAACATTCCAAAATAATATCACATAAAGTATGTATTTATTTTACAAAAAGAGCCAATAACTCTTCTGAGAGAAGATATTGAACAAAATGAACATTAATATTAAAATTTTTTCACCATTTACATTTCAAATTGTGTATAAAATAACCTTATGTAAGCATCCACACACATACATCTCTTTAAACATGTACACACATTTCACATTTGCTGCCCTAGATTTACTAAATGTATTTTCTGCTTTCCAAAGCAGGTGCATTTTTTAAATGAATAAATCATTTAAATGAGTCAAGTGATTGGCATACTGACTATATTAATAGAAGGGAACTTCTATCACTTTAGAAAATATATTACCTCTATTTCATGGAGTTCTCCTCTTCCTCAACATTCGTGGTTAAACCAAGAGAAAAGAATCCAAAATAAATGAAATTTTCACTAGAACGATTTTAATTTTAATATGGCAGTTGCTAGTATTCTAAGAGCGAGGAAAATGTTTTCCTTCTCACAGTTTTTTGAAACTACTTATTTATTTTACTGAAGTTTTAGTTTACATCTAGATGTTTCCCAATAGCATCAGACACTCCTAGGTGAGCTTTTGGAAGGTGGTTGGGTTATGGAGTTCATAGCTGACTTGCTAGCAAAGAGTAGGGTCTTGGTCTGGAAGAGTTTATCTCCTACTCATCCCTTCCCTTTGTGCTGTGCTTCTAGGTCACCACTGCTCCAAGAAGCTCTTTTTGGCTCTGGCTTTCCCACCATGCCTTCCTGCCTTGGAGCAAGCCAACTGTGAGCCAAATGAACTTTTCCACTTTGAAGTTGTGGGTGTCAGGTATTTTGTCCTAGCAATGAGAGAGGTGACCAAGACAACTGACTTCATTATTTTGCTGTGAATTTTCATACATTATTATTATTTAATATAATTTTATTCCACGTTTTTGTGGACTTTAGAAATGTCAGGTGTAAGTTACAGCAAATGATCTATACTATTTGTTCTGTTGGCCACTGTTGAGTTACATTTCAGAGACATGATTTGAATAAAGAAATCAAAGTCATAGTCAAGAAAATGTAGGTTGGGGCCTGTCAGAGTTCTTCAGCATCATGTGGACTGTAGTTAGTGTGTAAATTCTCTGTCCAGATTTTTTATCTGAAAAGTTATGAAGATGGAAACCATAGCCAGGGATATAGCTCAGCAGCACAGCACCTGCCTGGCAAGCATGAGATTCTGAGTTCAATTTCTGGTACAAAAAAAAAATAAATTAGAGAAAAAGATGGAAGCAATAGTAGTTCACAGTGCTAGTTACAGACATAGTGTGTACCAACCAGACTTCCTCTTCTGTCCATAGTTTGCACAAAGCCAGGGTACCAGTGCTTACAAATTGCATTTGACTCCTTTGTACTGAGTGGTTTTCAAAAAATTGATAGTCACATAAATCTGTATTCCATAGAGTAAAGTTGTGTTCAAAAGTAGCTCTTTGGTCTTTCTTTGGTTTTGCTTATAACAACTAATGACAGTTGTTTTTAGGCTTTGTAATGTCCAAATTATTAATTATCTTTATCTGTGGGTACGGATATTGATTGAACTGTTTGTTTTTGGAATTGTATTTTCCACTTAGACTCTTTATGTTATAAAGATATACAAAATGGTCTTTTTGAATTTTTGCTTGAAACCAAGACTTTACTTAGCTAAAGTGATTGAGTAGAACTTGTAATGCTGCTGTTCTCAAATGCTGTGTTTTGGGGGAGGAGTAGAATTCAAAGAATTTTTCTGTACTTAGGTATTAGAGCACAGTATGGAATTCTCCCTCCCCCTTAAAATTTAGTTCCAAGATGTGTATTTGAGATTATCTCAAATTTCTACTTAAGAACTATGAATTTCAATAGAGTTAGACTTTATTACATGCATCAAGCTGTCAGCTATAATTAAACAAATGCCTGGAGTTTTCCAGTTGAATGGATATGACAATGAATTGGTGATCAAAAACTGTTGTCAAATGAAATTCTACCAATAGTTGACATCTGCATTTGCTCAGAAAATCATATGGTTCTGGCTTTTATGTACTTTTCTATAAATCTGGTGCTTCAGAGACATTGGAATTTCTTTTTATATTGATGCTTTTCCTGGTTGATTTTGTTAAAGAAAATTAAATGTGCAGTTGTTGAGAAAGAGTATAGATAAGGCACTAAACACATGTGTCATTTATCTAATTTCCAGGACAGTAGGCTGATACCTATGAGAAAAAAATTGATCCAGAAAATAATATTAAACATATGCTAAGGTAATCTTGCAATCTGACATTTTAGAACCTCTCAACATATTCACTGGAAATACACAAGCGGTGTATGATAGGATTATGTTTCTTCTTTTAGTAAAAACCAAAACTGAGCTGGTGGTCGTGTTAAACCCTGGGGCAGTTAGCGCGGAGCTGAGATTAGGTTGTATTCCACTATTTATCACAACAGCTTAAGCAGTATTTTAAATACTCCATACCCAACATTTTAACATAGTACAATTATTTTGCTTTTGATAGATAGTATTTATTTGTTTGAAAAGGTTATGCTAAAAGTACCATCTTCAAGTACACGTACTTAGATTTGTATTTCAGACATGTTTTACAGCTGTATTTCTGTAAGTAGGTTGGAAAATAGCTAGATGCTGATTTGTGTTTGCCAGCTAGTTTTAGTGGTATTCAGAATTTCTGCAAGGTACTGTGACTTGTCCACAGCTCCTGGATACTCCCCAAATCACTGAAGACAAGAAGAAAAAAATCCTTAATGTAGTATGCCCAAACCTCCGTGAATTGACTTGCTCTGGATTTTCCAAGTAGACTTAGTTTGGAACAAATTTTTTTAAAAAATTGTTTGACAGTTATTGCAGTCATTTCAAGGTGTTCAGCAAATAACGAGAGGCTTCCTGAACACTTAATGTAGCTGTGAAAAGGCCTGGGTCAGAGAGCTAACTCTGCGGATAAATGTGCATTCATATGTATCCGCTTTTCCTTGTAAGAGTGTGGCTTTTGGACCCCAATTTTCACATGTGCACTGCAGGGTCTTTGCACAACTTTCTCAACTTCTGTCCTTTGCTTCCTCATCTGTGCAGTATGGATGTCACTAGTACTTGTTTCATGGGGAGTTATGAGGATTAAATAAGTTAATGCTAAGATATTAGAAATACTTGACTTATAGAAAATTTGTGATCAGTATTCACTGTTATTATGTATGTGTGTATATAAATATGAATATGTATGTGTATGCACAAGCAATATGTAGTACAAATACCGATAAACCTGAAATATATTTAATGTTTTTTCTTATATCTTATACCTGTTCTCATCATTGATTATGTGAAATTTGCTATATTACCAAACATGAGCTGGATATTTTGTGGAATATTGGACTAAACTATTTATCAAAGATGTAAAGAAGATGTATGTAACTGGTTATTTGACAAAAAATCAAATTCATTTTATCTTGATTTCCAAGGTCTAGAGGGCATTTGGAAGACTTTCTCAGACTATTCCAGATTTAATTGTGTAATTGTTGGTATGAATGAAAGACTCAACAGTGGACTTAGAGCACCATCCTTGTTTATTCCCCCCACCCCTTGCCACCGTATGGTAACTTTTGTCTTTCCTGCATTCCTTGGAAACTTCTGTAAATGATTCTTTCCCATCATTCCTTCCCATGTCCAGTGGTTTGCCATGTTGCTGAGCCTCCTGCATTCCTGTCAGAGCTTGTTCTGGAGCTCAGGATAGGCACAGTGTGGGGAAAGTGACCAGAGAAAATCCAGAAAGTCTTGAAAGAGATGAAAATTGTGTTTTGCTTTACTTTGTTCTCTAAGTGCTCAGCATGGAGCATTATCTACTTTTTCCTGTCCTACGTTTTTTTAAATTTTAAATATCCAATTACCTCAAGTTCTTTTCTTGTATATTGCAGTGAGTATGCTGACTTAATAATCTTTTACCCCTGCTTTTCATCATTATCTCTCCTTGATCCATAGAGGGTGTGAAGCACAGAGGCAAAGCCTCCTTTTAGGAGGAAATTACTCATATCATCTGAGAGCTCAGTCTTAAGGGCATCGCCAGGTTATTTCCTCATTTTCAGTTGCATTTGTCAGGTATATTAGTTTAGATTTAGCTGTGCACTGCCAACTACAGAACAACACTGATGATCTGCTCTTTGGAGATGCTGAGATGGGCCAAGCCTGGGGCAAGGGGAGAACTGGGAATGCCCATTACTCAGTGAATCTACAAGTTCAATGTTCCTCAGTCTTTCTCCTCTCCATCCATTCCTTTTGTTGCCCTGTGTGTCTGACAAAGCTAGTCAGTAGTTTGCTATATGTTCTTTTTGAGGTACTACTGTCAAATCTTTGGTAAATTTACAAGTCCTCATTTTTGAGAATTTATAAATGAGAAGAACTTTCAATACTCCCGATGGTACTTAAAAGGATAATGAACTCCATTTTTGGGAGGTAAAATACTGATAAAATAAATATTTTATTAAAGTAGCATTAAGCATTCTTAAGATTCTATTCTGTGCGCCTACGATTACGAATATTATATGTACTATACACTTTTCCAACTGAGTGAGAGAACAGAAGCCTCCATGACTGGAACCTTTTCTCCCATGACCCCATGGTAAGCTGGGCTCAGAGGGTGGAAGTCTCTTCCCAAGGCTGACCATGAAAGAGAGCATGAAGCCTCCCTGGTCCTAGCCCGCTCCCGCCGTGGAGAAGCTTAGTTGGAAAGGTGCTGTGGTGCATTTCGAAGGTTTGGTGTCTCTGTTTGCTGGAGGGATTACCTACGAGTGGAGATGCTGAGGGGAGTGCCGACTCGCCAAGGGTACATGAGACCGGTCCTCAGCTGCTTCCGGTCACCTGTCAGTGTGCAGCTCTTTAGGGAGGATGCAAAGTGGGTGGATGGGCAAATTCTCTTCTTGTCCTCTTCGAAGTCTGTTCATCACAAGACACAACCTCCCTCCTTCTCTCCCTTCCACTACTGTGTACAATGAACTTTGCATCATCCCCCATAAAACATTTTCACTCCAATAAAAACTTTTCATCATCTCCAGTAAAAACTTTTCATCATTTCCAATAAAATCTCTATTTTTATTAAATAATAACTGTCCATCCCCCATTCTCTAGTCCCTGGTAACCTCCATTCTACTTTCTGCCTCTATGAAAGTCCTATTTAGGTAGCTCATATAAATGAAATCATACAGAGTTTGGCCTTGTATCCTTGTGTGTCAGGCTTATTTCACTGTTTTTTTTTTTTTTTTTGTGAAACAGTTTCTCATAATCTAGTACATGCTGACCTTGCACTCACTATGTAGCCTGAACTGGCCTTGACCCTGTGATCATCCTTCCTCAGCTTCCTGAGTGTTGTGATTACAGGTATGAGTCACCGTACCCAACTATGAACAATGGTTTTAAGGCTCTTTCATTTTGTAGCATATACAAAAATTTTATTTTTTATGATTGAGAAATATTCTACCATTCCACATTTTGTTTATTCTTTAATCTGTTACTGGTTCCTGGGTTAGTTTTTGAGGGAATGGCATTAGACTATTTCCTGTCCCAGTTCCTCTGGGGTCATCATGCTGCCCATGGCACACCTCCTTGTCTCAGGGAACATACAGTGATTTCTGGAAATTCTGCCTTCAGTATAAAGCACAAAAAGTAAGGATTGGCAGTTTATATCAGTTTCTACCAAGTGTTTGGCCCAAGTAGTTGTTTGTCAGTATATTTTGCACTAGGGATATGCCTGTAAATAAAGCTCCATGTCATTAGAGAAACTCCCCTCAAGCCTGAGCATTCCATGAACCCAAACTCTCTCTCTGTATACACCCGTATTACCCTTCCAGGGCCTTCTCCAAACAGTTAAGTAACCTGGAAATACGCATCTAAATGAGTTATACAAAAGGTAGAAAGTCTGAGGAGAATTGGCTGCTATTTTGAGTAGTAGTCAGGCATGACTCTGAGAAGAGAGAGAATTTTTAACTAGATTGTAGAAGATGGGCATGATTTATGTACGAAGAATGGGGTTGTGGAGAGAATAGCAGAAGAAGAGGCTACCTGGGTAAAGTTTCAGAGGCAGAACTGGGACTGTAGGGTGTGTTGTAGAGTTTAGAGACAGGTAAGAGGGAGGAACAGCTAGTTGAAGGCTAGTAATTCTAGGCTGAGGAGGTTGACATCTACCCTGCAAGCAGATCTGAAAAATATTTGAATTAATAACCCAAAGTTATTGAGGGGTTCCTACATGCAAAGTATAATACCGGGTTGGGTACCGGAAAAGTGAAAGTAATACCTAAGACAGAATCTAGAACACACTGGAGTTTGAGGGGTAGCAGGATGGAAGCCAGAAAATAAGCCCAAAAATAAAAATCTAAGAGAAGATTGATCCAAGAGTATAATCACCAGAGCTAGCAGGAGAGAGTTTCCAGACAGCATGTCCAAAACTGTACTAAATCCTAAAGAGGAAGGATGGATTCTCTTCTACTCATTCTGACAAGTGGAAGGAGGGAGGTGGTTTGGAGAGGAGTGTATCCTGTAAACTGGTCAGACTAGAAGTCAATATGTAATAGGTAGAAGAATGGAAAGGAGTTGAAGAAGTGAAACTTCTAAGTGAAGACCACTGTGATCATTAGGGTGAAGTGCAAACACGATACAGGCTTTGGGATCTACCTTGAGAATTTATCTATCAGTTCCCTTTGGGTCTTTCTGGCTGAGTCATAGGGGCCTGACTGTAGGTACTATATATCATCCCTTGCCCATTTCCTGGCTAGTACTGCTCCCCAGCTCTGCTTCCTGATCACCATGAACTAAGCAGCTTTGCTCTATCACATTCTTTCACCATGGCATTTCTGCTTTGAAGCCAGCTGATCATGGACTGAGTCACCTTAAAACATGAGCCACAGTGAATCTCTCCTCCTTTAATTTATGAGTGTCAGGTATTGTGTCCAGCAATTAAAAAGCTGCGTAATACAACTGCACTCTTCAAATGAAGGATGAGTAGGAAGAGAAGTAAGCAGTATTGTGGCTAGAGGGGACAATATGCTTGAGGAAATGGACCATTGCCATTATTACTACTGTTATTAAAATAGAAAGAAACCTAAGTATGTTTTTATATTAGTGGAAGGGAATTAGTGGAGAGGCACAGTTTGATTAAACAACATGAAGAAGAATCAACTGAACAAGTTGTTTTATAAATGGTGGCTTCAAAAGATGGATCTAGCAATGGAAGGCAGTCTGAACCGAAGTTAAGAAGTTACTGGGGGCTTAGCGCCTTCCTGGGGATCTGTTGATGACTGCAGTGAAGATGTCAGGGAAGGTCAGCTGGATAGAAATGGAATAAAGAAGTAGAGATTGTTACCAGTGAGCCATCAGGAAAAGTGGAAAAAAAAAAAAAAAACAGAACTTGGTGTAAAGACCAAAGTAAATGCATTAAAGAAGTCCTACAGTTTGGTATTGCATATACTTAAGATTGTGGTGCTGTTTCTGTTCCACTCCCTCAAACTTCCCAAGTCCCTCAGGACAGCACTTGGTTATGGCCTCTGACTGACTCTGGAGAGACCCCAGACTCTCATTTATTCTTTGAACTGTGTCCTCTTACCTTAGGATTAGAATTATATGATCTTCCAAAATTAATTTCTTTGATTTCTGTGCCTGTCCTCTTCCTTCCTACAAGTGAGCAGCCATTAAAAATAAACCAAGCATCATCAGGGGAAGAAAGACTCAGAGGCCGCCTCTGTGAAGGCTAAATGCCTGACCTGTCAGGATGAGAGCCTGGAGCTACCGTACGGTGTACCTGTTCACATAAGCATTTTGTTGTCAAAGCTGCTTCTTTTTTTTTTTTCCTTCCTTGCATTTGCTTTTGCTTCAAACTTAATTTTGGAGCATTTTGGTGACCTTGAACATGAAATGAAATAGTGATGCCACTTCTCAAGGGAAATGTGTTTAAGATGTGCTGGTTCATGAGAGAGAATCGTCAGGGAGTATTCCCCAAGGGCTTCACCTTCATCTGTTTTTCAAAGCAAAAAACCAGCTCCTTTCCGCTCAGACAGAAAGCTCTCCCCAGATTCCTTTCCCTTTCTCTTCCCACTGGTTTCCTGCACAACGGTAGATTTTTTATCTTTTGAGTCTTGTGGTGTGGATGCACCATCTGTAATTCAATAATGTGGGGACTCTCTATTCAGTCTTCTCTGTACTTTACTGCCACCTCACCAGTTTCTGTCATTATCTGGAATGAAAAGCAAAACTGTTGAAATTATGCACCTGAAATGCGAATTCAGCTGTTGCTCATGATGGCTGCATGTTCGGGAAGTTTTGAATTCTTTAGGGTCATGGAAACAAATGTTGGATGGATGTAGTTAGATGACAGTAGTATCTTTTTCTCTTTTGATAGGATTCTTTCTGTAAGAAAAGTCAAAGAGGGGGTGTATCCCATAAATAGATGCAATTATGATTTGCCAATTAAAATATTAGTTTAGTAAAGATGACCAGCGACAAGGAAATCCCACAAAAACCCAAAAAGTGGCTTAGGAAATAAAAAGGTGCAGTTGTGTTTTGACAGTTGTGTTTGCATGACAGGACCATGCAAATCTCCCTGAATATCTCCCCTCTCCCTGCAATATCCTGTCATGCCTGGATGGGAGAATCATTTTTATTATTATTAATTATTATTATCATCAGTTGCTTGTAATTTGATTCTTACTCTGGATAAAACTCTTCCTTGTCATTCAGGCTATCATGGAGGGGATATGAATGAACAAGACTTTTGTTGGGAATGGATGATGAGAATGCCGATGGGAAGTTGGTAACTCTGGCAAAAATAGGAGAAGGAGCTGAGTGCTTGGAGCACAGTGCTGGGCGCAGTCTAAGAAGGCCAGCCTTGGCTGGCAGGCAGTCTTTGGGTGAGGGGAAATTTTGTTCCACTTGCTTTAGGTAAACTCATTTCTAGTATGCCCAAAAGTAATTTCAGGGGCCTGCTAAAGCTTCTAAATTTAGGTTGCCCAATTTTTGATCATCCAAAGAAGGTATTTCCTAGAACAACTGCTGGACTTCAGGTAAGCCTTGGATTACTTGCACAATGGTAAAGGGGGCTTTAGTGTGTGGGATGGTCATGTTGGTTATTTCAATGTGTTTGTGTGGAAAGTGGAAACCACTGTTCCAGCCTGGAGCTACAGCATTCGTCTTTACCACTCTGAAGCTACCATCCTTTTCTTTTGTTTCAGGAGAAATCTTCCTTAGTACAGAGGGGTAAACTTTTCTGCAAATTACTTTTCCTCCTTCTCTATTTCTACCATTGCTTATTCTTTCTTTAAATTTCCTTTTGATTTATCTTAAAGAAGGGGTCACACTCAATTGAAACTACTCCTATAATTTAAAACATTTGTGATTAATTGGCAGGTGTAAATCTCTCTTTGAAATATGTTTTTAATGCTTTATTACATGGGGAAATCTAGGACATAGCAGGTAAGGGCATCTTATTTGTGTTTATAGTTCAGACTTTCTAATGTCCAGATGTAATAACTTTTAACAATATCTGATTTCATGAAATAAGCTGTTTTGGACACCACACATTAAAATACAGAGGAATGTGTCTTCAAACTGATATACTCAGAGAAAAGGAGAAAAGAAGGAAGAGAAAAGAAAAAAGATATAAATTTGTACCTATACACTTAAGATAGCTAAGATGATTGCATTATGTCTTGGAACAAAACAGTTAACATTCATCAGATTAGATCAATTTTGCATGTTTATGTATGGTAATCTGAGTAACTCTTTTGAAGATAACTATGCAAAATAACAGCCTTAGTTACGTTCTGACCACCTTGTTTTGCAAGCCTCTATTGTTACTGTTTTGAGCTCCTTGTTATTGTTATTTATTAGTCTCTTTTGTTTCTTGTTTTTCTTGTAATTTGTTATGTTTTGTTTTGTTTTTCCCTCTAATACAGAAAGGATAGATGTACATATATAGGCTTATACATGCCTAGAACTTCTCCTAAAGAGTATACAAGAGTTGATTAATTATGTGTGATGGTATGAACAGCTACTTTGAAGAAAACAAGACTTATGGTAGCCATTGCTGATTTCTTATCATCTTGTTGTGAAGTCCAATAATGCTTTTATTCTTTGTTTTGATTGGTTTTAGTCTGTTTTGTATTGTTTGATTTCAATATGTGTGAAAGTGTGGATAGCTATTTTGAAGAGAACAAGAGACATTACTGTAGCCATTGTTGATTTTCCTATTGCCTGGTTTTGAAGGCCTGCAATGCTCTCATTCTTTTGTTTTGATTGGTTTTATACTACTTGTTATGTTTCAATTCGTTGTGTGTGAAGATATGGACAGCTATTTTGAAGAAAACAAGAGACATTATGGTAGCTATTGTTGATATCCTGTTGTCTTGTTTTGAAGTCCTGTGTTGCTTACTTTGTTTTGTTCTGATCTGCTTTGTTCTGTTCTGTTTTGTTTTGTTTTATTCTTTTCAAAATAAAAAAAAATGATATGAGTTTTTTCTATTAACATGTCTAACGTAGGTCTCAATTCTATGAGGTTTGGATGTCTGAAGAACTAAGGCAAACTAGTAAAAGCAGCCCTTCTTGAGAGGAGGAAGTTCAATCATTTTTAGAGATTTAAAAGAAGTTTGAAAACTATGTGGTTAGTTTTGAGTCATGGTGACTCTCAGTGAAATGTAAATTTACTTTTTTTTTGAGTGAGAGAGATTAGAAAACAATAGAAGCATTTTTTTTTTGAAAAGAGGGCTCATTTTCAGAAGATTTCTTCTTCCTTTGGAAATTCTAAAAAAAAAAAAAAGATTACTTTCTAAAAAATTAGGAACTAACCACTCCTAGAATAGCTTCCTCCTAAGTAGCAAGCTTCAAATGATCTATCAATGTTTTTCAAGAATATAATCATAGGTAGATCTTTTCACAAAAGGATTTGGGACAATGCACACTCTCCTCACCCCATATATAACCAAGAATAACTATGATAAAAATAACACAATTATCCAAAAAAACTATAAGAACAGCAGCAAATGTGTTAATTTATTTTATGTAGCCAGCAAGAGGGTAATGGAGTGGCTATGACTGACAGTTATTGCATGATACTGGTAAAATTCATTATCTGTGTAATGTTTCCTATATTGCAGGTAGATTTACTAGGAGCCGATCCTGCATAGGCAGACATGTGAAGGCAAATGCAGCAGCAATTTAGGAAGGGAAATGGCCTGGGATGATAGCCCAGCTGGAAGTAAGGATGTTCTTATGTTGAGAATCAGTACAGTTAAAAGGATTAGCAGTCAGATTATCAAGTTAATAGCTGGAGGGCTTAATCACCGGCCTTAACATTTCTTCTGCCACACTGATTTAAATGGGAGGAGTAATGAAACAATCATAAGTCCTTGAATAAGGTAAGTTGAAATTCCACAATTCCATATTAAGCAGGCAACTTGAGACCTAGCGTTAGGGTAAAAATGCTGTAAGGTGGTAAGAGGTCTGAGAAGTCAGAGGGTTAAAGGGCTCTACAGGCCTGCAGATGCCTAATAGGTAACTAAAAGCAGGATGAAGCTAGGCACTTGTGCTCAGTTCTGCATATAGGCATGTTAATTAGTTAAGGAGTAGCTATAATATAAGGTTTATAAGACTCAAAGTTGCCTAGCCTCGCTCATCCCCTTCAAGACTAATGACACTAAGATAAGAGTAACTAAAGCAATTTTCAGAATTTGCAATGACATCGAATTGTCAAGTTTTATAATTTCTGGTTCCAGACCTTCTAGACTCTAGAGCAATGCCTAGAAGTTTCCAGCTATTGTCCTAAACCAGTAGTGGTGAATCTATGGTATGTGCACTGCAGCGGACTCCGTATCGCTAAAAGCTCTAAAGAGTTCACCATCGTTGTAAACCTACAGTCACCTTAGAGTCTAGGAAAAACAGAGACTCTCAGACCACCCTGATATAGTCACTTCCCAAGTGGGAGCAATTACCTTCGATTGGGAACTGAGGCTTCCCCCACAAGCATCCTCATCCCCTCTCATCCCCTCGTGATGAGAACTCAATTTCCCCCTCAAAGAATGATGGCTTTCCCAGAACATCACAGAACCAGACCTGAGGATACATAGCAACTGTTCATGACTTGACTAGGATTACCTTTGTTTCCAGCCGTGCAAACTCTCAGCTATACAAACCCTGAACCCTGCTTTTGTTCTCTTTTTCTATAAAATTCCAAAGCTTCTTTCAGTTTTTCAAAGATAGATCTTGCACCTCTTTATCTGGGCTTCCCAGGATGGCCATGATGATTAAAGCTCCTTAGCTGCCTGCCCTTTACCACCGCTGGTCTCCTTTATTGTGGTAATGGGACAGGTAGACAAACCTGGTCTTTTGGGACCCTCAGAGCTGGGACTTTTGTCCTAAAACTCTGGTATCAAATGGTCACATAGAGACCATCTGTAGAGAGCAGATTGCAATTTTATAAAAATTTCCTCTTGGTAGCTGTAGGCCTTGAAGTTCCAGAGTATTTCTTTGGAAAGCTGAAGTTTTGCTTCAAATTTCTAATCAACTGGAAGTCTAGGGTATTGGTATTAAAGGTCTTACATTTGCTAGACACTGTTGAAGTACATTGGTAGTTGCATCTATGTTGTAAGTTAAAATTATGTGTGTTACCTAAAAGGGCCATGATGGAAAGGAATGAGGTTTGGTTTTGGAGCCAGATGGCATAATTTCCAGGGCTGGACCTGTCACTTCAAGCTGTCTGGACTGGGGCATCTAACCTTTACAGGTCTCAGTTATTTTATCTGCAAAATAGCGATACAGGTATTGTTTCTACATTTTCCAGGGGAGGTGGTAAGAATCCAAAATGTTTTACTTTGGAGAATTGCGTAACTGCAACAAATAATAGGGATATTTCTCTCCTCTTATCTTCTTTCACTATTCTTATCCTTTCATCCTTATATTAGTAATTTTAATGATTGATTTCATGATTTTTATCATTTGATAGACATATCATTGATCTAAGCCATGTGAATTCCTCTTTATGAAATGTACACAATACATTTTAAAATAAGCTACTATTATTAGTTACCTATTAGAAGTTATAAAGTCTGTTATTTTAGCTTCTAGAAGTATACAGAAGAAAGTGTTTCTATAATTGGTGATTTAATAATATTGCTAAATTTGATTTATATGTTAATAGCTTATATTTTGCCCCTAAACTATAAAAGCATTTAGAGCCTAATTTATGCACACTGTGTATGCTAATATAGGAAAAGGGAAAAATGACATTGCTCCTGTGGTTTGTTCAATAATGGGGAAAACATACATTATATTAGTGTTTCCTTCACTTCTGCACTTTGTGGTGAACGGAACACATTAAGGAAAATTATCATTTCCAAGTTGTTGCTGGCTTCTCACTTGGTGGGGATGAAAATCTGGTCTAGATGGCCAAATTACTTAGCAAAACACATCAATAGCTTTTTTCAGTGCTGAAAGGAAAGTCACATGACCACTCCACCTCAGTCTTACTATTAGAAGTTTGATAGAAAGGACTGCAGGGGTTGGTCTTATTTTAGTGTTTACCTGCTACGATGGGATGAAGGTATGTGAGGTCTCTGGAATTTAGAAGAAATAGAAAACCCATCAGTGGAGGTAGAGTAGAGGAGCCCAGAAACATGACAACTCATTGAGAATAATAGAGAAAAACAACCAGGGAGAAATGCACACAGGTAGAGATAGCCAATGTTTAAGAATGTTGTGCAATGATTTCTTCTGTTACTCTCAAATTTTCAGAGACAGTGTGTTAAATTCAACAGCATTCTGTTAGTAGTGCTTCAGGGAGTGGGGAAAGGGGGAATGTGTGCCTGTGTGCATGTGTGTGTGTGTGTTTTGTTTTTTTTGAGATAGAGTCTTCCTGTATAATTCAGGCCAGCTTGAATTCACTGTGTAGCCCAGACTGGCCTTGCACTTATGGTGATTCTCCTGCCTGAGCCTCCTGAGCACTGGAATAAAGATGTGCATTCCCACACTTGGTGAAAGTGAGAATTGTTAATTAATTTGGATAAATGCACAACTTCCTATGTTTTAAGGACCCAGGATTGGATACTACGTCAAATATTTTTAAAAAGTACAAACCGAGGAGCCTGGACTAGGTACATACAGATTATTCTAATATTAAGAAAAATGACAAAATAGTACAAAAGGGCACACAGATTACTTAGTGCATAAAGGTTTCATGTTCATCGTGAAGCAAATGGTTGCCATTGAGTGAGATGTGAATAAATTTTGTCAGGTGGGTGGCAATGCATTTGACGCCCCGCACAATGCTCCCTTCTTACCTGTAAAGTAACTCCAAACATGAGAATTTTTTCTTGTATACTGGCCATTTTTGCATCTATTAGCAAATTCATTTCAGCATTGCCTGTATATGGACACTTCAGATACTCATTTAAATGTTCGACATCTTGCATTAACTCATTAACTAGTTAGTTAAATAAAATTTTGACATATGTTCATTTTGCATTTGTGGAAAAGTCATGTTATCTTTTCAGAAACTTTCAGCATAAGTTTCTACAGTGCTAATTTCATCACATGGGTCTTTCACAGGACTGAACTCCTGACTCCCCTGACTTCTTTGTTGTCACATTTCTCTGCCCGTGAGGGACACCGAATGACTGAGCCTCTGGCACTCATGCAGTAGAACTCACTGACTGTGTCACCACCCCTGGCACAGACAGAAACACCAGAGGACCAGGAGTTAACCATTCAAGTTTGTCCTCTGGAAAGTGGTGCCCTCAGGGAAAAAACAAAACAAAACAAAACAAAACAAAAATAATAAAAGATTAGTTTAAGCAAGTTTGGAGTTATATTAAAAAATACCTTTGATTTCCATTTCCTTACTGTACTTCATAGGAAGTTACTGTATATGTGCAATGACGTTTGAATTATTAAAGGTGGGATAGAATTATACCTCACAATATGTATTATTCTGATCCAAATTCCAACCAGTGGTAAACTCAAGCAATTAAAATATAGAAATTTCAGGAATGAAGTATGAATTTGGCAGGTTTGTGAAAGTGTGGAGATTTATTCTAAGATCCACTAACAGTTTTATTTCCAACTGTTTGATTTAATACTATGTTATTCAGAGACAGAGAAATTGGAACATATAATTTCCTTCCAGAGGGAGGCAGAGGGTCAGCTCCTATGATTATTCTTATTAAAAAATGTTTCCGTAATATTTTGTTTTTTACTGTAAATTATATAAAAAACTGATTCTCATTAAAGAAATTAATGAGATATCCTTCAGAAAATATTATATTTCCCATTTGATATATACTATTATCTGAATGTCTGTCTCTAAAATTCTTATGGTGAAACCCTAGACTTCAGAATAATGATTCTAGGCAGATCAGGGTTAGAGAGAACAATGGCTGCAGCAACAAACAAGCCCAGTCTGGGAACCACCGCTATGCACGAGCCACAGCTGGAATGGGAACATCCAGACCCCAACCCCTTCCAGCATGTGTGCTGGCAAACAAGAAGTATCACCCCCACCCCCACCCC
Organism: Dasyprocta punctata; assembly: GCA_004363535.1. NCBI lineage: Eukaryota > Metazoa > Chordata > Mammalia > Rodentia > Dasyproctidae > Dasyprocta > Dasyprocta punctata. The sequence goes on along the minus strand of RJWM01004350.1, from coordinate 83,897 downwards.
TATAAGTGACTGGCTTATCCGGAGACACACAGGCTGTGATGATAGCTATTGAGGTGAATTGCAATTGGATGCCTGTGGTGCTTTGGTGTTTCACTAATATTGCAGGTCTAGGGCCAGTGGCCTGATCATAGGTTCAGAGGATATTGCTAAGCAATGTGTCATCTAGCGGGGATCTCCTGAGGGTTGCAGTCATTGTAGATTCCTTATGGGCTTATTTTGAGGTCCTATACTATTTCCATTGTTTTGTTGGGTTTGATTTTAGTCTTTTTTGTTTTGTTTGATTATGTGAAATCCCATGGCAGGAGAAGATATTTCAAAGATAGCAAGATATATTATGGCAGCAATTTTGGATTTACTATTGGCTTGTTTTGAAGTCCTTCATCACATTCGTTGTTTTGTTTTTATTGTTTGTATTCTATTCTGTTCTGTTTGATTTTTACTATGTCTAAAGTTATGTGTAGCTAATTTGAAGGCATCAAAAGACATTATGGTAACTAACTGTTGATTTTGTAATGTTTTGAAGTCCTGTATCTCTTACACTGGTTTGTTTTGATTGGTTTTATTTTGTTATATACTCTTTAAAATAAAAAAAAAGACAAAATGATGATTCTAGATGGTGGGGACTTTAGAGAGGTTGCTGGGTCATGGTGGCAGGGACCTCATGAGTGGGATTAGTGCCCTTATAAAAAGGGCCTCAGAGAGTTGTCTTGCCTTCACAGAAAGGAGGCAGCACCTGTGACCTGGGAAATAGGGCTTCACTAGACACAGAATTGGCCAATATCTTGATTTTGGACTTTCCATCTCTTTATAAATCATCCTGTTTATGATATTTTGTATAGCTACCCTATGGATAAAAGCAATATAATGATATATTTCAAATGCAACAACAATTCTTAGGTGCTATAATCTTTATTTTAATTTAATTAATCAATTAATTTTGAGACAGGATTCTCACCGTGTAGTTCAGACCAACCTTGAATTCACGATGTAGCCCTGGCTGGCCTCAAACTTATTCTCCTACCTCTGAGCCTCCCCAAGTGCTGGAATTTGAATCATGCACCTCAATGCCTAGCTATAATCATTTGTAATTCTCACTTAGTTCTCATTCTTTTAATTTTCACCCAGAGTTTCAGCTTTTCTCTTTTCTGAAGTTCTTAACTGGAACCTTTACATTCTACGATCCCTGTTTCTGATAATTTTTTCATGTATTTGTATTACAAAAGCTTCTTCATTGTCAAAACAATGTATCAAAAACAATAGAAATCAGTAAAAAAAGAATTAACTCTCCTGTAACTCCGGCCATTGGAAATAAGCACTGTAAATGCCTCTGAGTATTCCATTTTAGATCTTTTTCAGTGGATAAATGTGGATATAATATATGTCCATACAATATTTCAGAAATATTATGTAGCTGTGCTTTGAACTTTTTTAAGTCAAAAACTTAACGGACTCTTTCCACATTCATAATCTATATTCTGGAGCATGTGTTCTCAGCCATGGATGCTTGAGTCAGACTGGTTCAAATCCTACTCCTTTACTAAGCTGCAGTTGCTTAATTTATGAAGTAGATTCAATATTAAGTAACCACTTTATAGATTTGTTGTAATGAGTAAATGAAATAGTACTTGTAATATATCCAACACATAAAAAACATTAAATAAATGTTAACATAATTTCCCTGTCACCCAATATTACTATATTTTGGCTAGTTTTGCAGGTTGTATTAAAAGTTGAATTAGGATTGAGCTGAAAGGAGATAGGAAAGATTTGATTTTCTTTCACTGCCTTGAGAGATCCTCTTAACAATCTGTTTGGTGATCTGATGCTCTAAAACACTCATTATTTTCTGGATGTCATCATTCTAGGTTCATGGATTCTGCCTCACCTATGCACTGGGGTAAGGTTTGCACTCTGATCCTGTTTGTAGCAAAGTGTGACCTTCAGTGTTTGCCATTGCTTCAAACTCCAGTTCTCACATCCTGGAAACAACTGAACTTTTGCAGTTGGCAGCTGTGGAGATTAAATTTTGACTGAATGGGGCAATTAATGATTAACAAAATAACTACATGCTTGAGTTCATCTTAACAGCTAAGCCCTTATTGGGTATCTGGAGTTGCAAAAGTCACCACAAATTTAATCATGTCTAGTTCAAAGCAATGTTTATTGCAAATCTGGTCCTGAAATTGAGTCTCAGTCCCATGCCATTTCTTCATTGCAGCAAGGAGATGTTTAATCATGGCAGAAGGAACAATTCTGGAATTTGATCAATTTTGGGTAGTAAAACTAGTTCAGTTTTTGATTATGTCAAAATGACTAAATTACCCTTTTAAAGTAAAGATTATTTTGCATTAATATTTTGTTTCATCTTTTGGCCCACATTTTTAACCCCATGGTAATTCAAGAATGGAAATTGTTTAAGACATAGGAAATTATAATTTCTGTCTTAATTGAATCTGCCAACTCACTATGCTCTGAATAAAGACAGATAACTGCTTTTTAAAATTTTTGACAATGTCGGGGCACATAGCTCAGTGTGATAGTCCTACACTCAATCACAGAGGATTAAAGAAATAAAATGAGGGAGTTTCTAAAACCTAAGATTTCTAAACCCCAGAGCCTTGTGTGATTTCTTTAAATAGTGTGATTGATTGGGATAGCAGTTTTTTTTTAATATTAGCATGCAATCCACCATGATCCTAGATCATCTCTTGCATGATCCAGATTGTTAAATGGCTTATTTTAATGCTGCAAATACTGGTTCTAAACAAGACTCTGGGGGTGCATCCCTGCTAGCTGCACAGAGGATCTGACCTCTGCCCAGCCCAGTGTCCAAGCACAATCCATCAGGGGAATGCCCAGCCAGCCTCACAGGTTGCAGAGGTACCAAACCCTGTCCAGCCCAGAGCCCCAGAGCCACCCATCAGAGAGTGATCAGCCTGGCCAGCAGGTCCTGGAGAATTTGAGCTCTGCCCATCAGAACACAAGGCCCCAGCACCATAGTTCAGGGTTGCATCCCAGTTAGTCACATGGGTCCCAGAGGTTCGAACTCTGCTCCGACAGGAGCAAGGGCCCAATGCCATACTCTGGATGTGCATCCAAGCTAGCTGCATGATGCAGAGGCTCTGAAATCCTCCCAGTCAGGTACAAGGCCCAGGCAGCACCACAATGTGGAGGTTCATCCTTGCTAGCCACCTGGGTCACAGAGATTCTGAACTCCACCCAGACAGTCACAAGGCCCTGGTGACACACTCCAGGTGAGCATCCTTACTAGCTGCATGGAGGATTCAAGCTTTGCCCAACCCAGTGTCCCAGTGCAGCCCAGTACAATCCATCAAGGAAACATGCAGCCAGCCTCACAGGTCACATAGTGCAAGGCTCCAGCTGCATAGTGAAAGGGTACACTCCAGCTAGCCATGGAAAAATCAAATGATTGAAGCTTTTCCCAGCTCAGCATTCCAGTGCAATCCATTGGGAGGATGCTTGGCAAGCTGTATGGGTCCGAGAGGAAAATGACAAAATGAAGAGCAAGATGCAGTCTCAGTCCTCCAGCCCACTGAGAACAAACCAAAGAGTCACTGAAATGAAAAGCACTGGAAATCACACAACTGAACTTTCTGAAATGTTAGCAACTGAAATAAAGAAACAACTCTGTGATGCTATAGAGGAAATCATATCAGAAATAAGCTCCCAGGTAAAAAAAAAAAGACAAACATTATGAAAGAAATGTTGAGTGTATATAAAGAAGATCTAGATGAAAAGCATAGAGGAACATAAGAAAATGATGGAAACCTTGAATGAACAATATAAGACAGAATTAGAATGTATGAAAGAGATTAAAAGGGATACTCAGGAAATTCAAAATTCCATTGAAAGCTGGCAAAACTGCTTGAATGTAGCTGAAGATAGACTCTCATACCTTGAAGACAGGAAGGAAGCTTATGACCACAAAAGAAAAGATCTTTTAAAATTATCAAGGAACCAGGAAACAATTCAACAACTGCAAGATGATGCAAAGAGAAACAATATAAGACTCATAGGTGTCAACGAAAAAGTAGAGGGCAACACAAATGACATATGAAGACTACAGAAATAATAGCAGACAAATTTCCAAACATGGGAAAAGAATCTGATATTCAGATAAATGAGGGATATGGAACCCCAATTAGCCATAACCAAAATAAATCTTCACCCACGCATATAATAATTGGATCTCAGAAATTCAGCACAAGAAGAGAATACTTAAAGTCGTCAGAGAAAAGAAACAGATCACCTATGAAGGAAAGCCAGTCAGAATCATGGCAGACTTCTTAACACAAACCTTCAAGTCAAGAAGAGCTTGGAGTAAAATATTTCCAGTTCTGAAAGAAAACAACTTTCAACCCAGATTGATGTGCCCTGCAAAACTATCTTTGAAAATTGATGGAGAAATAACATACTTCCATGAGAAAGAGAAGCTGAAGAAATTCATGACCACCAAACAAACACTACAAAGAGTACTGAAAGATACTCTAGAAAGAGATAGAGATAACAATTCCAAGAACAATAGCAGAAGGAAACCACTAAGCAGGGCAAACAATTAAACAGAAAAAGTGGAAAACGAACAACAGAAAGAAAACATGACAGAGATAAGTTAGTACATATCAGTTATATCAATCAATGTAAATGGTCTCAACTCCCCAATAAAAAGAAACAGACTGGCAGAGTGGATTAAGAAACAAAATCCAACCATGTGCTGTGTACAAGGAACACATTTAACTCAAAAGAAAATTCATAGACTAAAAGTCAAAGGATGGAAAACAAGACTCCATGTTACAGGAACCCAGAAAGAAGCAGGGGTAGTTATTTTGTTTGCAGACAATGTGAACTTCAAACCAAGAAAGATCAAAAGAGATAAAGAGGGACACTACATACTTGTTAGGGGAAAACTTGAAGAGGAAGAGACTACAATAAAAAATATGCACCAAATATGGGCGCACCCAACTATGTCAGACAAGTCTTAATAGACGTGAAAAATCAAGTAGGCAATAATACAGTTGTAATAGGTGACTTTAACACCACATTCCTGCAAAGAAACAGCACAACTGAACAAAAAATCAGCAAACAAACAACAGAACTGAATCAAACTTGTGAACAAGTAGACCTAGTAGATGTATACCGAGTGTGCCACCCAACATCAGAATACACATTCTTTTCAGCTGCACAAGGGTCATTCTCTAAAATAGAACATATATTATCACACAGAACATGCTTAAGTAAATACAGAGGAACATAAATAATCCCATTCATATAATCTGATCACAGCACAATAAAATTGGAAATTAAGGACAAAACACCCCACAAGAACCCCATAGACACATTGAAATTAAATAACATTCTCTTAAACAACCAATGGGTCACAGAAGAAATTGAAGAAGAAATTAAACAACACCTACAATTGAACAAAAATTCAAATACAATTTACCAAAACCTGTAGGATAAAATGAAAGCAGTCCTCAGAGGGAAATTTATAGCAGTAAACTCACACATCAGGAAAATGGGATGAACACACATAAACAACCTAATGCTGCACCTCAAACTTCTAGAAAAAGAAGCGCAAGTCAAGCCCAAAGCCCAAAGAAGGGAGGAAATTATAAAGATCAGAGCAGAAATTAATACAATTGAAACTAAGAAAACAGTACAAAGAATTAATGAATCAAAGAGTTGGTTCTTTGAAAGAATAAATAAAATTGATAAACCCCTAGCCAATTTTATCAAAAAGAAGAAAGAAAAAACTCAAATCCACACAATAAGAAATGAAAAAGGTGAAATCACTACAGATCCTGAAATACAGAAGATCAATACCTACTTCAAAAACCTTTACTCTCATAGATTCGATAACACAGAACAAATGGACAAATTCCTAGAAACATATGAATTGCCAAACCTGGATCAATAGATGTAAAAAAGCTGAATAACTCATATATAGTTAATGAAATTGAAAATGTAATTAGAACCTTACCAACAAAGAAAAGCTCAGGCCCTGATGGATTCACTGCTGAATTCTACAAGAAACTTAAGCAAGACTTAATGCCAATACTCCTCAAACTCTTCAATGAAATTGAAAGGGAAACAAGTCTCCCTAACTCATTTCTGGAAGCAAGTATTACCCTAATAACAAAACCAGAGAAAGAACCAACCAACAAAGAGAATTACAGACCAGTCTCCCTAATTAACATAGATACGAAAGTCAGCAATAAGATGTTGGCAAAAAGAATGCAACAAATCATCAAGATTATACACCATGATCAAGTAAGATTCATCCCAGGAATGAAGAGATGGTTCAACATATGCAAATCAATGAATATAATACACCATATGAACAGAGCCAAGGATAAGAATCACATGATCATCTCAATAGGTGCAGAAAAAGCTGTCAACAAAGTCCAATGCTCATTCATGATAAAAATCCTACAGAAAATTGAAATAGACGGTCTTTACCTTATTCTGATAAAAGCCATATATAATAAACCAACAACCAACATCTTACTAAATGGACAAAAACGGAAATCTTCCAACTTAAAATAAGGAATAAGGCAAGGATATCCATTATCACCACTCCTATTCAGTATGGTGCTGGAAGCATTAGCCAGAGCAATTAGACAAGAGAGAGAATCAAAATAAATAAAGATAGGAAAGGAAGAAGTTAAATTATTATTCATATAGATACAATACTCTACATGGAAGACCCCCAAAAATCCATTGAAATACTGTTAGATGTAATAATGAAATTCAGTAATTTTGGTGGATACAAGGTCAATGCTCAAAAATTAATAGCATTCCTATACACAAACAACAAACTCATCGAGAGAGAAATAAGGGAAACCATACCCTTCACTATAGCATCCAAAAAAATGAAATACATAGGAGTCAGTCTAACAATGGAGCCAGGTATGGTGGTGCATGTCTTTAATCCCAGCACTCAGGAGGCTGAGGTAGGTGGAGCATTGTGAGTTTGAGGCTGGCTTGGGCTACAACGTAAGCGCAAGGCCAGCCTGAACTACATAGTGTGACCCTACCTCAAAAAACTAGGGCCGGGAGTTTGGCTCAGTGGCTTAAGCACCTGCCTGGCAGGCATGAGGTTGTGAGTTCCATCCCTGGTGCCACCAAAAAAAAAAAAAAAAATTAACAAAGGCAATAAAAGATCTATGCAGTGAAAATTACATCACTCTGAAAAAGGAAATCAAAGAGGATTTCAGAAAATGGAAAGACATTCCCTGTTCATGGATAGAAAGAGCAAACATTGTAAAAATGGCCATTCTGCCAAAATTGTTATACAGATTTAATGCAATTCCAATCAAAATACCATTTGCATACCTCACAGATCTAGAGAATCAGCTCCTAAAATTCATCTTTAACCAGAAGAGACCTAGAATAGCAAAGGCAATTCTGGAAAACAAATGCAAGGCAGGAGGAATCATAATCCCTGACTTGAAATTATACTACAAAGCTACTGTGATAAAATCAGCATGGTACTGGAATAAAAACAGACTCGAAGATCAGTGGATTAGATTAGAAGATACAGCCATAGCTATAAACACACTCAGCTACCTCACCTTTAACAAAGGGGCCAAACATGTTCACTGAAAGAAAGATAGCCTCTTTAATAAGTGGTGCTGGAAAAACTGACTTTCCATATGCTGAAAACTAAAACTAGACCCATGGTTATCACCATGCACTGCATTAAAGTCAAAATGGATTAAAGATCTGAATATTAAAACAGAGACACTAAATCCTCTAGAAGACAAAGTAGGTAGAAATCTTGATGACATAGGGGTAGGCAGAGTTCATGAACAAAAATCAATCTGCATGGGAAATACTTCGCAGAATCAACAACTGGGATCTCATCTTATTAAAAAGTTTTGCATGTCAAAAGAAATCTCCAACAGAGTGAAAATAAAACTGACAAATTTTGATAATATCTTAGCCAACTATCCTTCAAACAAAGGACTTCTATCTAGAACATATTAAAAAATTTAAAAAATTAGGCCACCAAAATTCAAAGACCCAATAAAAAACTTGGCATCTGAGGTGAATACACACTTCTCAAATGAAGAAATACAAATGACAAATAAACTACATGAAAAAATGTTTAGCATCATTGGCCATTCAAGAGATACAAATTATTATTTTTTTATTTAAGCGAAGAAAAAAAAGACATATATAACAAAGACAACAAGCAAAAGAGACAAACAAATGACTAGAGTAAATGCACAACAGTAACTTTGCAGGTTTACAAAACAGGATGATAGAAACTTGACAATGGTTGCAATACTGCGTATTGTTATCTTCAAAATGGTTACTTACATTAACAGATATAGACATGTAAAACTGATCCAATCATATGAGTATTAATTGTTCTTTCTCAATAATGAATACATTCAGCAGTATGTTCATTTTAGTTATCTTACATATACATATATACAGATTTATATCTTTTCCTTTTCCCTGAGAAATGCAAATTAAAACAACACTGAGATTCCATCTCACTCCAGAAAGAATGGCAATGATCAAGAAATCAACCAATAACAAATGCTGGAGGGGCGGTGGGGAAAAACAAACTCTTCTTCACTGTTGGTGGGAGAGTTGGCTGTCACAAACTGGAAATCAGTGTGGAAATTCCTCAGAAAGCTAGGATTAGAGATTTCATTTGACCCAGCTATCCCACTTCTGGGCATTTCCCCAGAAGAATTGAAAACATACCACAGTGATATATGTGCACCCATTTATGGCAGCACAATTTGTAATAGGCAATTCTTGGAAATAATCCAATTGCCCATCAGTTGAGGAATGGATAAAAAAGATGTGGTATTTTTATACGTTGGAGTACTACTCTGCTATGAAGAAAGATTGCATCAAGTCTTTTATAAGTAAATGGACATGACTTTAGACCACATTCATAAGTGAAATACATCAAACTCACAAGTGTAAATATTGTATTGTCTCCCTCATGTAAGATGCTGAAAAAACAATATCTGTCAATGTAAACAATCATGTTGAAGGTAACAGTATGCAATATTGCAACCATTGTCAAGTTCCTGTCACCTTGTGTTGTAAACCTATAATGTTACTGTTTTGAATTTGCTGTTGTCATTTGTTTGTCTCTTTTGCTTTTTGTCTTTCTTTTCTGTCTTTTTTCTCTTAAAAAAAAGATACTGAAAAAGCAAATATGATCCAAAATCTATAACAAATATTGTGTAAGGGTAAGAAACTGCTCAAAGAGGAAAAGTAACTGGGATGGGGAAGGGAGGAAAGAAGGAAGGAAAAAGGAAAAAGATGTAAATTTGAATATATATATATATATATATATATATATATATAAACAAAGGATAGCTAAAATGACTATACTACTAATTGTATTATTTCTTGGGAAAAACAGTTAATACTCCTATGATTAGACCAATTTTACATGTCTATATCTGATAATCTAAGCAACATTTTTGAAGGTAACAATATACAATATTACAACCATTGTTAAATTCCTATCACCTTGTTTTGTAAACCTACACTGTTATTGTTTTGGGTTTGTTGTTGTTGTTGTTGTTTATTTTAAAGATAGTAAAATCCAACAAAACAAAGCAGAACAAAGGCAATCAAAACAATGCAACAAAATTGGTACAGAACTTCAAAGCAGGATACTAGGAAAACAACAATAGCTACCATAGTATATCTTGTTATCTTCACAATAGTTGTGCACTCAATCAGGTGTAGCAAAATCAAACCGAAAACAAAACAGAATAAAACCAATTAAAACAGAATATTGAGTAAAGCAAAACAATCAGAACAAAGCAAAACAGTGAGAACAATATTGGATTTCAAAGACAAGATAGAAGGAAATCCCTCATATTTGCCATGCTGTCATCCTCCCAAGAGATGCTCAGACTGCTGGCCCCAGGCCTGAAAAATGAACCAAACAATACAAGCATTCAGTTGCTATGTGTACCTTAGTTGCTATCAATTCAGCCTGTCCTCCAAACCAGTTGGTTGCATATGGTGGGGGGCACATGGTATTTGATTCTCAGCCCACGTGCCATGAGGACAATGGGAAGTGCTATCTGACTTTTCTCTCCCTGGAACTTGTGCAGCTTGTACAGCTTACCAGAAAGCCTGGCTGGTTGATTTCTTTGTGGCTTCTCCCAGTCCCAGCATGGCCAATTCTTGGGAGGCACTGACTTTTGCATTCTTGTTGTGTGTTTGTCTCTTTTGCTTTTTGTTTTTTCTTTTCAGTGTCTCTTTTCCCCTAAATAAACAATAACAAAAAAAGATGAAGGATAATCTGTTATAGACTTAGAATGAAATTTGGATCTGCCAAAATAACATTTTTCAAAATTACTGTAAATTACTTGCAGGTAATAGCAAATTTATAAATTTGAGAAGAAACATCAAGTGACTTTTAGACTATAAATTTACATTTCTGTCTATAAAAAAGAAAGTTACCTCAAAAGTCATATTTTTATAAGCCCTCACTGTTAAGTAAAATAAAAACCTACAAATTAAAAAAAAAGTGTAAAGTCTGATGTTTCTCTATTGATGTAGGGAAAAGAAACCCCTTTCAACAGTGTCATCTCAGTGTCTCACCTTGTTTAAAAAATAAAGACGTATCCATTAGAAAGTTATTTTGAAATAATGAAAAATTCTGAATGATATAAAGTGTGACTTAGAAGAAAAATACCGACTGTAAAGAGAAAACTAAGAGAACTAAAAGATTTGTCAAGTTCACACATCTGGTCAGTAGCAGACCTCATGCTAGAGTGGTTCACACTTTAGGATTAAGGACCTTTGTTTTTTTATTAAAAAAATAAAAAATAATGATATAGAATTTCAAAAGAACAGGAAATTAACAATAGTTAATGTATTGTACATTATTATCTTCAAAGTAGGTGCTCAGATTATAAGATATTATTAAACAATATAAGCACAAACTACTTTTTTAAAGAACTAAAAGAAATCAATAGTATAACTATCTTAGCTATCTTTTGTGTGTGTCTGTATATATATATATTTTTTCCCCTTCTTTCTTTTTGCTATTGACCCATCCCACTTGTTCTTCCCTTTTGAGCAGTTTCTTTCCCTTTTACAATATCTATTGTACATTTTGGATCTTAGTTACTTTTTCAGTTTCATACAATTGGGTGACGATACGATGTTTACACATGTGAGTTTGATTTATTTCGCTTATGAGTATGGTCTCTAGTTGCATCCATTTACCTTTAAAAGCCTTGAGTTTGTCCATCTTTGTAACTGAGTAGTACTCCATTATGCAAAAATTCCACATCTTTTTTTTTTTTATCTGTTTCTCAGTTGATGGACATTTGGGTTGTTTCCAAGATCTAGCTATTACAAATTGTGCTGCTATAAACTTGGCTGCACATACATTGCTGTGGTACGAAGCTTTTAATTTTTCTGGGAAGATACCCAGAAGGGGAATAGCTGGATCAAAAGGGACCTCTAGTCCTAGTTTTCTGGAAAATCTCAGCACTGATTTCTAGAATGATTGCACCAGGCTACACTCCCACCGACAGTGGAGAAGTGTTCGTTTTTCCCCACAGCCCTGCCAGCATTTGCTATTGGTTGATATCTTGATGATAGCCATTCTTTCTGTAGTGAGATGGAATCTCAGTTTTTTTTTTAATTTAAGAAAAGATGGACACAGATGACAGAAACAAAAAGCAAAAAAGACAGACAAATGACAACAACAAATCTGATATGATAACATTGTAGGTTTACACAGTGAGATGGTTGAAATTTGGCAGTAGTTACAATATTGCATATCGTTACCTTCATAGGGGTTGTTCAGACTGACAGATATAGACATGCAAAATTTATCAAATCATGAGTATTAACTTTTCTTTTTCAATAGCTAATGCATTTAGTAATATAGTCGTTTTAACTGACCTATGCATACCTATTTATAAATTTATGTCTTTTTCCTTTTCCCTTCCTTCCTTCCTCCCTTCCCCTTAGAATACCTCTTATTATCTTTAAAATAACTGCCCATATTGTCAGGTCTAATATAATCAAGCAAGATAGTTCAGAATGAAACCAATAAAGAATAAAAGAATGGTCTTAAAGAAGAAAAACAAAAAACTAAAGGATTAACAAACAGCAATAACATCTGATACTGTAACATTATAGGTTTACGAAATGAGATGATTGGAATTTTACAGTAGTTGCAACATTGCAAATCGTTACCTTCAAGGGGATTGTTCAGATTGACAGATAAAGATATGTAAGATTGGTCTAATCATATGAGTATCAACTGTTGTCTCTCACCAGTTAATGCATTTAGTAATATAGTCTTTCAAACTATCTTATGTATACCCTCATATAGATCTATGTCTTTTTCCTTTTCCCTGCCTTCCTTTCTTGGTTCCCCTTATAATACCTCTTATTGTCTTCAAAATAATTGCCCTTACCAATTGGCCTAATATAGTCGAATGAAATAGTACAGGATAGAACCAATAACAAATAAAATAATGGAAGCAATACATAGTAATGCAGCATTGATTTCTATAATGCCTCATATTATCTTCTAGGTGGTTGCCTATATCATCTGTTGCAATACAATCAAACAAAGATAGGTTAAAATCCCTCAAAACAGAACAATGAAAGCAATACCTGGTTTCGAAACAAGGTGGTCGAATATCATTAAAGTAGCTACCCTAATAAGTTTTGTTATCTTTAAAATAGCTGTCTTTGTCATCATATATACTAAAGTTAAGCAGGTCAATTAGAATAAGATTAAACTAAACAGCTCACTGGAAACAATACTGGACCTAAATCCCAATGATGGATTATTCATTTGTCTGCCCTGCTCGGTATTATCCCTCTGTCGTTGTTTCTGGAGCTGTGGACTTTTTTATCTCTCTCTAGAATGTCCTTCAGTATTCTTTGTAGAGTTGGCTTGGTTGTCATAAATTCCTTTAGTTGTTCTTTGTCATGGAAGTATCTTGCTTCTCCATTGATTTTGAAAGATAATTTTGCAGGGTACATCTCTCTGGGTTGGAAGTTATTTTCCTTCAGGGCTTGAAATACTTCACTCCAAGCTCTTCTTGACCTGATGGTTTGTGTTGAGAAGTCTGTTGTGATTCTGATGGGTTTTCCTTTGTAGGTAATCTGTCTCTTTTCTCTAATAGCTTTTAATATTTTGTTTTTGTGTTGAATTTCTGGAATCTTGATTATTATATGTCTGGGTGTAGGCATACTTTGGTCATGTTTAGCTGGAGTTCTATATGCTTCAGTTATCTGAAAGTCTCTTCCTGTTCCCATGCTTGGAAAGTTTTCTGAAATTATTTCTGTAAATAGGCTTTTAAGTTGATCTGTATTGACCCCTGCTTTTTCACTCACACCTTTTATTCATAAATTATATTTCCTTGGGTTGTCTTGCAGTTGTTGCACTGTTGCTTCCAGGTTTCTTATTATTTTTTGGAGACCTTTCCATTCTGGATCCCAGACTTCTAGCCTGTCTTCCAGATTTGAGAGTCTATCTTTAGATTCCTTCAGGTGGTTCTGCCAGCTTTCATTGGAGCCTTTGATTTCCTGGTAGTCTCTCTGAATCTGTTTCCTATATTCTAATTCTTTTTTGTTTCTTTCCTTCTCGGTTTCTTTTGATTTTCCACACTCCACCTTTTCATCTATGTCTCCTTTGAGATGCCTGGCAATTCCTTTATTATGAATTTCATTTCTATTCTCAGCTGGGCCAACAGTTCTGCTCTAATTTCTTTTATAGCTTCATGGGGTTGTCTCCCCACTTCAGTTGTCATCACCTCAGAAATTTTAATTGTTGGGCTCCTGACCTCTTCTGTGTTTGCTTCTCCTGGATTTGCTCTGCTTGAATCAGAGGCTAGAGAATGCTCTGTACCTTTCTGTCTTGGCATTTTCCTGGGTTGTTCAGGAGTCTTGTGGTTTCTCTGGGGTGAGCCCGTGTTAGTACACTGCCTTTCCCCAGCCCATCTCTGCTCCGTGGATGTCTGGTACAGTGTGTGGGGGTGGCACTGCTGCCTGGGTACCTGTGCCTGCTGTCTGTAAAACTTCCCCTATCACCCCTGGGGCGTGATGTCTGGTACTGTGTGCGGAGGTGGGGCTGCTGCTTGGGAATCTATGCTGATTGTCCGTGAAACTTCCCCTGCCACCCCTATGGTGTGGGTGCAGCCTTGGTCTCCAGACCTAGCTGGTCACTTGCCCAGGACCCTCGGTCAGAGTAATTTCTTTGGGACTGTGCCCAATTAGGTGTGGCTCTGGTCTCAAGATGGATGCCAGTCCCTCACTCTCCCTCGTGGGATTGGGGAGTGGGAGGCTGGGACCCACCATGTGCTTACCCACTTGTGTGCTCCAGTCCACCTCGCCCTACAATTGATTGCTGCCTCCGCCATCACTGCCAGGTCGCAGCACTTTAATCAGTCACAGCACTTTAATTGCACTTTTCCAGGATGCTCCCTGCTGCTAATTGGGTTCGGCTCTGGTCAGAGGTGCCGCCAGCCTCTGCCTTTGTTTGGTTACTTCTTTTTTTTTTTTTTTTTTACCGTTTCTGTGGGCTTCAATTCTCATTTTAGATTCTTCTTGGGTCCCGAGGACCCATCTCCCTCTTTTTCTCTTCTCTCTTTTTTTATATTCCAGCATTTGGATAGTATCTTTGAGGGAGTCCCCCATCATGGTGTTCACTGGGCCGCCATTTTGTTAGTCTCCTCAGTTTTGTTTTAATTTGTATCTCTTGAATTATGAGTGATGTTGGATTTTTTTTTCATATATTTATTTGCCATTGAATTTCTTCATCAGAGAAGTGTGCATTCATTTCAGATGCCCGTTTTTGGATTGAATCTTTGAATTTGCAAGGCATGATTCTTTTCAATTCTTTATATATTGTAGATAGAAATCTTTTGTCTGAGTAACAGTTGGCTAAAATTCTTTCCCAATCTGTGCGTTTTCTTTTCACTCTGTTGATGACTTTTTTTGCCATGCAAAAACTTTTTTATAAGATGAGATCCCAATTGCTGATTCTTTGAAGTGCTTCCCGAGCTGTTTGGTTTTTGCTCATGAACTCTTTTGCCTACCCTTATGTCTTCAAGATTTTTACCTACTTTCTTTTCTAGTAGATTTAGTGTTTCTGTTTTAGTATTTAGATCTTTGATCCATTTTGACATTAGTTTAGTGCATGGTGATAGACATAGTCTCATTTCAGTCTCTGGCATGTAGAAAGCCATTTTTTCCAGCACCATTTATTAAAGAGGCTATTTTTCTTCCTGTGAACATGTTTAGCCCCTTTGTCAAAGATAAGATGACTGAGTGTGTTTGTAGTTGTGTCTGTATCTTCTAATCTGTTCCACTGATCCTTGGGTCTGCTTTTTTTTTTTTCCAGTATCATGCTGATTTTATCACAGTAAGTTTGTAGTTTAATTTTGAGTCAGGGATTTTGATGCCTCCCCCTTGCATTCGTTGTCTAGGATTCCTTTTGCTATTCTAGGTCTCTTCTATTTCCAAATGAATTTTAGAAGTATTTGCTCTAGAACTGTGATATATGCTAATGATATTTTGATTGGGATTGCATTAAATCTGTATCACGGTTCTGGGAGTATGGCTTTTTTCACAGTGTTGGTTCTTCTTTTCCATGAACAAGCAATAACTTTCCATTTTCTGACATTATCTTTGATCTCTTTTTTCAGAGCACTGAAATTTCTGATGTAGAGATCTTTTATTTCCTTTGTTAGATTGATTTCTGAATATTTCATATTTTTGATACTATTGTAAAGGGTGTGGTTTCCCTAATTTCTCTCTGAGTGAGTTTGTTGTTTGTGTACAGGAATGTTATTGATTTTTGAGTGTTGATAGTGTATCAGCTATGCTACTACATTTGATTATTAATTTTAGAAGTCTTTTCATGGAATTTTTGGGGTCTTTGATGTAGAGTATCATGCCATCTGCAAATAATGATAAATTAACTTCTTCTTTTCCTATCCCTATTTGTTTAATTTCTCTCTCTTGTCTAATTGCTCTGGCTAATGTTTTCAGAACTATAATGAATACGAGTGATGATAGCATCCTTGTCTTGTTCCTGATTTTAGAGTGAAAGCTTTCGGTTTTTGTCCACTTAGTATGATGTTGGCTGTTATTTTGTCATAGATGGCTTTTATCATATGAGATAAACACCACGTATTCTGATTTTCTCTAGGGTTTTTATCATGAATGTGTATTGGACTTTTTCAAAAACTTTTTCTGCATCTATTGAGATGATCATGTGATTTTTGTCTTTGACTCTTATACAGTGTATTACATTTATTGTTTTGCATATGTCGAACCATTCCTGCATTCTTAGATGAATCTTTCTTGGTTATTGTTGAAAAGTTAGAGCAGATGGTGATTTATGAATTGGGTGGCACAAAATCATAGATGGTTTGGGTTCTACTGAAGAAGCATGAGGGGACATTGGTAAGGTACACTTGCAAACAGATAAAGAAAGTACTTTATTATGTTAATGTGAAATAATAGCTTTAAAGTTCATGGTTGGTTGGCAATTTCTAATTGTTTAAGCATAAATTTCATTTTACTATTTACACTGAATTGAGTTTCCAGAGTTTCCGTTTGTTAGCATAGGAACCAAAGGGATGGGAATGCTTCTTTTAGCCTGATGGCCTCCCAATTAATGTTTTTCAATAATCCATAATTTAATATGACAATTACCCTTATAAGGAGTGAAATTTGTGTGTATACCCAAACACAAGAAGAGTACCATGTGAAGTTAGAAGCAGAGGTTAGTATTTTGCTTTCATGAGACCATATAGCCAATGGGGCATTTTGAATGAGTGTTGTAAAGTAAATCCTGAAGTTTTCATTTGAGTAGTACAATATATCGTGTGTGTGTGTGTGTGTGTGTGTGTGCATGTGTATGCATTTTCAGGTATTAGTTCTTCACATGTAAGTTTTAAGAACAGACCACAATCTAAAAACCTTTAAATTATAATTAACACATATTAATTGTACAAATTAATGGGACTCAGAGAGATATTTCTATGCATGCTAACCCTAACCCTAACCCTAACCCAGAGTACTGGGATTGAAAGTGTAGACCACCATTCCTGACTAGACTCCAGTGATGGTTAAGCTTGATTATCAACATGATTGTTTTGGGAACCATCTAGAGGATAAGAACAGCATGCTTCTGAGTTTGTCTTGAAGGTGGGACCTTGAGTATCAATCTGATGCCTAGCATCTTGCTTTCTGGAACAATTTCCCTGCTGCGTTTTCTGGCCTCTATGAACTAAGCATCTTTGCTCTGCCATGCCCTTCTGCCATGATGCTTCTGTCCTGGAGCCTACTGACTATGGACTGAATCCTCTGAAACTGTGAGCAAAATTAAACCTCTCTTTTACTTTGGGTATTATGTCCCAGTACAGGAAATCTAACTAACAAAAAATTTGGTGCCAGGGGTGTGTTCATTGCTATGACTATACCTGGCTGCCATAAACTAAGCAGCTTCTGTTATAATATTTTTGCCTTGGAGCCAGTCAACCATGGCCTGAATCCTTGGAACTGTGAGCAAAAATAAATCATTCCTCCTTTAAATTGTGGGGTGTTTTATCCTAGCAATGAAACTATGTCCTAGCAATGGAAAATCTCACTGATATAGAAAATTGGCACTGAGTGTAGTGGTGTTGCTGGTATAGTACCTGATCATGTGGTTCAGAAGATTTTAAAGCTGATTGGTGTGGGAAGTTTAGAAATGTTTGGAGAAGCAGGTTAAAGAACATTAGAATGCTGTAAGCAGAACCCTATGGGTAATTCTGGTCCAAGTTCAGAAGTTCAGAATGCTGATAAAAGTGCTGATAAAAATAGACAGTAAAAGCCAGACTCCAGAGGTTTCAGTGGGAGGCAAGGACTTCATTAATAATTGGACTAGAAGCCAGGTATGTTGCACTCTGACCAAAAACTTTTCCACATTTGTCCAATGTCCTGAAACTTTGTAGGAGACTGAGATGAAGGGAGATGGACTAATTGATTTGGTTAAGGAAATTTCAAGGCAGTTCTGCATTCTGGCTGTGGGCAGGTACACATGATGATTGCTTTTAGCCAGATTTGCAGTGGGAATTGGAGGCAAAAAACAGAGCAGAAAAACTTGAAAAGTTCAAATTTTTGCTCAAAAGAAACCATGTGTAAAGTTGAGGCCAAAGGAGGTATGTTTGCTAAGGAGATTAGCATCATGGAAAAGAAACTCATTACTTTGTAGAGGGACAAAGAAATATGACTTAAGGGTTAGAAATCAGCAAGACCATACCAACTGCTGGACGAAATATGTAGAAGTATCAGCTTTTTATTCGCAATGAGGACCCCTAGGACCCCTGCTTGAGAATGGCCTTCTAGGGAATTATTTGATTAATTTCACTATGCTCATTCATTTGTAAAGTCAGATGCGGCTACATACATGGGCCAAGGGTGCCTGGCTGCTACACCCACTCCCAACAGACCTTGCCATCATCAACATGAGAGTGGTTTTACTGCCATACAGAATGCAAGAGTTATGAGTTTAGGAAGGCTTCCATCTGGGTTTAAAAGGAAGTTCTTGGAGGGCAAATGAAGGGACCCTGAGAAGATAATAGATAAAACTTTGGGAATGAAGTCAAATGTGCAGTGGGGTACCCAGGAATTTAGAGATTCCTGGAATGTAGAACATATGTCAAGGGAAGCTACAGGCTGTAAGCAGAACCAACTTGAAAGGCCATGTAGCCTACAACGAGCAAAGCTATAGTGGTGAGGTTGCCTAAGTCCTATGGAATTCACATCTCACCACCATGTGCTGCAGCTGCTGGGCATGGAACTACAGGATTTAGTGTTTGTTTTACTGGCTTTCAGTGTTGAATTTGTCCATTTCTTTTCTATTCTTCTATTCCTTCCTTTTGGCATAGATATATTTAACCTATGCTATTATATTAGGGTTAAATAGTTTTAATTTTTACAGTTGTTCACAGCTAAGAGTTTTCCTTTAATCTTGAATACTTAAATTTATATTTTTACAAAATGTTGGAACTGTTGAGACTTTAAAGAAAGAATTATTATTTTTTTGATTGTATATAAAATAGTTATTGTGGGGGTCTGAGCTATCAGGGTCTGTGCCTAGATCCCCAATCTCCCAAACGAGTGTGTGGCAAAGGCCCAAATAACTGAGACAAGTGGTTTGATCTTTAGGGCTCCAGGAGGACCAAAATCCATTGTAGAGTTCGTACTTCTGGTGACTGAGTGAGACTGCCTCTGGGCAGCCCGTATTTATTCAAAACAAGGAAGGGGTTGAAGTGGAAAACACTGGAAACCTGAGCAGGAACTTGGGAGGTGTTCAAGGACCCCTCCAAGCAACAGATGATGTGAATTAAGAAAGTCTCCAGGTGTCCACAGCTGTGGCCCATCCTGCCCCCCACCCCCGGCATCTCTTCACTCACAGTTCAGCCATGCCTGGGCCATGCCACATTCCTGCATGTGTATTTGGCTTCAACAACTCCAACAAGCTACATTATCTTAGGCTAAATTATTAACTTACTATGGTATCTATTTGGATAATAAGTATGTTTTATAGAGAAGTATTTGGGTGTCAAATTGACAAGGGTTGGGGTGTGGTGGTTGTTTGTCAATTTCATTGGTTTGAGAGTTACCTAGAGACCAGTAGTCATTACCCTTAATGATGTGAGAGGTTTTAGTCAAACACATAGCACACTTTTACGTTTTTCATTTGTGCAGCAGGTAGAAAAAATTGAGAAAGAAGGGCCTGGTGTACTACCTGCTGTTCTGGGTCCTTAGGCTACTCTGGTAGTCATTCTTTTTTTAAAAAAGCAAAACAAAACAAAAGATAGAAATGATACAAAATTTCAAAAAATAGTAGGAAATTAACACCTTTAGCAGTAGGTTCAAGTGACTTCAGTACTGCCCCTTTCCATTGTGATAAAGGAGTATCACCTATGGGAGCATCAAGATCTAGATTCTTTATTTATTAGAGAAGATGTGCCTGATGAGATTTTTTGTTATTTTAAAACTAACTGAAACTTCAATCTATATAGTACCAAACCCATCAAAACTTTAAATCCTTCTAGTTCATATGCAGTATTATTACCTCACCTCAAAAACAACATAAACCACCAAAATAAATATGCTTCAAAATTCAATTTATGCCAATTGACAATTTAAATCTTTTTTCAAAATAATTGGTTTCCAGGTAAGAGCCCTGACAAGATAACTTCTTAAAATCGATCAACTGGAGACTTGGTTTTTTAAGAGGTAAAATGTTTATTTAAGAGGAATTCCCATATGATTTGAGACTTCAAGGCACTCTGCTCATTTTCCAATCAGAAAGGACATAATTCTTACTATTAAAGACTTTACATTTAGAGGAAGCAATCTCTGGACCACCAATAATTGTTATGACAACCAAGCACAAAGAGCTGTGAGAGATTGAAGAGTGAGAGATTTCATTTATTTGGGAAATCAGAAAACTTTTTATGGCAGAGGTGGCTTTTGTGTAATGAACTTGGAAACAGGTAAACTTGGCTTCTCCAGGGTAAGTGGGGAGGATGTTGTAGGTTTATGTGTGAGGTAGAGAACTGTCAGCTGTGTTGAGGAAACAAGGAATCATCCAGGTTTTCCCCGGGGCAAAGTCCTCATGTCCTTGATAGTGAAGCTGTGGGTTTTACATTTGGTTTTTGAGAAAATGGGATGTTTTTGTTTATTTAACATTGAGGTAATATGGATGGACTTGGTTTAAAAAAAAAACCTAGTGTGTGTAAAGAGCAACTTGAAATAACTCATAAGTTAGACTTACCAGAGCCTGAACTGAAACTTGGCAAGAGGGCAGTTATGGTATACGGAGAGTGACAGGTCTCACACTTGGTGACTGCAGGAACTACAGTATCATTAATAGAGATGGGTAGGTCAGAAGGTAGAGCTGAAGGAGAATGTCTCGGTTACTTTTCACTCATTGCTGAGACAGAATACCTGATGCCCAAAACTAGGGAAGGAAAGGTTTATTTCTTACAGTTCATAGGGGTTTTGGCCCATACTTAGTTGGCTCCAAGGCAGCATGGCATGGTGGGGCCGCCATTCACGGTGGCCACCAAACAGCAGGGGGCGCTAACCGGGAAGAGAGAGGTGGAAGCCTTCCTCTTGTCATTACCCTGTATGTCAGCTCCACCCCTGGATGGGTGCAGCACTCACATTGCCAATCCCAGCGCTAGTCAACAAACCAATCACAAATGCCAGACTCAGCCCCATCCAAATTACATGAGGACTTGCAGGGGGACACAGGACAAAGCAATACAGGGAAGGAAGTTCATTGTGAAGAAACACCCAGAAAAGAAGTGCAGCAGGGGTGGAAAGAGCCAAAGTAATGATAATAAAGAAGACAGGGAAGGTGGGAAGCAGTCATCGGAGGGAATTTAAATGGGTTAAAGCTTGAAACAGTCCCTGAATTTGTCCATCAGGAGTTACTGACAAACTTTGAGACATTGTTTTTATTAGATTTCTAGATGTAGGAGAAAGAAGTGGGTTCAGAGAGAAGTAGGTGCAGAGCATTGGGTACAGCTTTTTGGAAGAGTGTTATTGATAATATGTTATTAAAGTCTTATTGAATGAACACAGGATAAACACAGTGAGAAAAGTTGAGAGAGCAGGGATCATGATTTACTTAATAAATATTTTTTCACCCTCATTATGCAATGTATGGTACCAGGTAATAGGTTAAAGTAGGGGGCAAAAAGATGTAGTCTCTGTCTCATGAAGCCTGGCACTGGGAAGACAGAATCATTAGATAAATCCAGTTACTTATGTGCAAATGAATGTCATGAAGGAAAACTAGAGGAGAGAGAGAGAGAGAGAGAGAGAGAGAGAGAGAGAGAGAGAGAGAGAACTAATCTAGTCTGCTAACCTAGAAGGGTGGTGTCAAGGATGGCACTGCTGGAGAATAAATTGAGATCTGAGACAGATTTAAAAGGAAGAGTGTGGGCTTTAGAAAGAGGCTGAAAAGAATTGCAAAACAACATTGAAGAGCACTGAATGGGGTGGGAGTGTAGCAAGATATGTAGACCATTTCAGGAGCCAAGAAAAGTCTGGTGTTAGGAGGAGTACTTCCTTTTGTATACTCTAGGGTAAGTTAAAAAAGGTATATTAAAGTTTTCATGGCAGGGAGCAGCCAGAGCACATGGATGGAAAAATAAAGATTTCAAGAATCATCTTGTTTTATACCATATTAATAAATACAAGCGGGTAATTATTAACTTGGAGGGCTGTTTTATTTTACTGAGGAGCCTGAAATATATTTCCTGGGGACTAAGTTTCAGACCTGCAATTTTTAGTAGGTATACCTTGCGTTAGGCAGCAGATGTATTCCTAGAGAATTGTGGCTAATTCACATTTTTGTAAATTGACTTATTTTAAACACAGCAGGGAGTTTACTCTTTAAAGAAAACCTATGAAACATCTTTTTTATAAAGTACAGAAATTTTTTTGAAAGCAAATAATTTTGTAAATGTTCCTTCAGTGGAAGGGAATGGGGGTATAATTCTGCTGAGGAACATATATTATCCTATATATTTAGGATTTGTTAATGAGCAAGAGGGTCTTTGAAAAACAAAGAAGAGTTTCCCTTCAAATTTTTTGTTCTGTAAATATTTTAGTAGGAAAACCTGTCGGTGCCTAGAATTTCTTATTTTTCAAAGGCTCTTTAATGTAAACATTCTCTGGTTCCATTTTAATCAGGGATCATGATTTAAGAATTCTAAAGAGAGAGTTTCCAAAGAATGGTGCAGGTGCCTGTGTTTCTAAAGATATGGACTTTTCTTTTTTTGTGTGCAGTTGCTCAGCATAAAAAATGGTATCTTTGTGGAAAGAGGCAGAATCTGTTTTCCTGATTACTTATTCGCAGGGAGCTGATGTAATAGCACTTCTGCAATGTTATTCTGATGTGGTGTATTGTGTGGCTGGGGCTTCCAAGGTGACACTTTGTAGACATTACCTTGCAGAATGATTGTGATTTTTCCCCCCCGCATTTTAGTGTTGACTTCTAGGTCTACTTGACATGGAATTTATCTAGGAAGAGGAACTTTTTCCAACTGCTCATCTGCCTCTGAGAATCATAGATCTCTGAGAGAGTTCTTGTAGTCCAGGGTTGGCAAGATAGACACTTATGTTTGACGCAGAATAAAACATGAAATACATGTAACCCTTATTCAGCCTGCATAATAAATGTATTTTACATGCTTTCAGCTACAGTGAATTATAACAATCTGTTATTATGAAAATGTCAAGAATATTTTCTGTCTCTTGAAATGATTGTTTATCTACCAAGAGTATAGGGTTTATTTTAGTGCTATTGACAAGAAGAGAAAGAAACTCTGCCTTTTAAGAATATGTTTGTTTTTCATGTATTTTGTTTGAGATCAGTTCCCAAAAAGGTTGATATAACATAAGGAAAATGTATAAACAGTATATAGGGTCTGAAATAGCCCTATCCTTCCCTTTGATTTTGCAGAGGACATACACAGTTTTGTGTTCTTTGTTTGTGGCTGTACTATCACATGGATTTTATTTTCTATAGCAGGTTTGTTGTTTGGAGAGAGCAAATGAAACACTCCACACATGTCTGTTAGAATAAACACAACCATTAATTTTTTCTCCATCTGTCTGCACTGAAACATATTACCAGAGTAGTCCTGGACACCCAGTGCATGAAGGCCAATATTTGGGAGACCAGAGTTTGTAGGAAGGAATTACGCTTATTCATTGGCCAGCCCAAGAGGAGGTGAAGAGATAATCATCCTCAAAGTTTCATCTTGGAGGGCTCAGGGATGCAAAGAGCTTTTATGAAGAAGGAATGGAGAAGAGCAGAAAAGCTATATGCTAAGTGGGGCCTCTGTCATCAGGACGTGTGTATCTTTTCTTTGTCTCTGGCTGGAACATTACAACCGGCCCGGACCACCTGTGGATCCTTCTTTAAACAGATTACTTTTCTGCAAGTTAATCTTGACATTAATTCACACCCTATGTGTTAGTTGATGATGCATAGAACTAAAGAGTACATTAAGTATTACACATAAAGTTGACATTATAAAGGTCACTCGATGTTCTGGGTTCTGATAGTCTAAAGAAAAATCGTCTATCAGTTAATATACCAATTTAGGCGGGGCTTCTCTTTAGAGTTTAGAATACTAGACAAAAGAGATGGGGCATATGTTAGCTTTCCACTGTTGCATCAGAACACGTGAGAACAATAGTGCACAGGAGGAAAGGTTTATTTTGGTTCACAATTTCAGAGCTTTTATTCCTGGGTCAGCTAGTTCCATTGTTTCTGGTACCACGAGGAGACAGAACATCATGGCAAAGAAGTGTAGTGGAGGAAAGCTTCATACCTCATGGCAGCAAGGAAGCAGAGAGGATGACAGAGCAGAGAGATGAATAGAGATAGAGATAGATATATAGGGAGAGAGAGAGAGAGAGACAGAGACAGAGACAGAAAGGGAGACACAGCAAGAGAGAGACAGTGAGACAGAAAGTCAGAGATGGCTAGATAGAGACAGCCAGCTAGCTAGAGAGGAAAGGGTCAGGAAGCAGATATAGACCCCGAAGTCTTTCCGCCACAGTCCCATTCCCTTTAACAAGGGCCTGTCTCCTGTTTCCATTACTTCCAAACAATGGCATCAAATTATGGTGTTGATTAATCCACTTAATGCAGTGATAACCCTCATCACATTGTCACATCCCCAAATGCCCATTAGCTGGCAACTAAATCTTTAGCACATAGGTTTTGGGATCCATTTTGAATCCAAACCATGACAGGAATGCAAACCTTGCAAAAGGACTTGGGAGAGGGAATAACCTTGTAGGAGGCAAAGAGAAGGGAGACAAAGTCAACTCTGCAAGGGACAGCTTCTAAAGGGGCTTTCCTTTAATAGGCATACATTTTTCTTGGACACAACACAATAAAACACTTGGTTAGACATTCTAGAACATCTGAATTGACTCTTGGCTTGGGCATCAATGACTTTCCTAGTGGAGAAACCAAGGTGTTGGCTTTGTTGTTATCTTGTATTAGGTAGCTATTAGATAATGTATCAAAACTACATTTATATAAAAAATTGGAAAAATTATCTTTAAATCCAAGTAGAAAAATTAGTGAAAGAGAAACTGTGGATAGCAGCTTAAATAAAAGCAAAGGAAGATAAGTGAAGCATTCTGAAAATGGTTACTCTTGAAAAGAAGGATAAAACCAAGTTACATACTTACTCTTAAAATCAAGACTGATCAAATCTTTGGTCACATATGACAAAGAATTCCTAGGAAAATCTCAGCCAAGGATTTCAACAGAGGACATAAAGGAAACCTGTGATTTTTAGTCCTTCACTTTTCCATGTTGTGACAGTTAATCTTGATTGTCTTGAGAGGGACCTAGGAAATTAATAAACCATATCTCTAGGTATGTCTAAGTTGGTTATAGGCTATATAGAGGAGTGAGGATTACATTTCTGGCTCCTTCTTCTCTGGAATTCTTCCCTTATCTCTGCTTCCTGGATGTCATGAGTTGAGCAGTTTTCCCTCAGCATACCCTTCTGCTATAATGTTTCTGCTTTGTGGTCAGCTAACCAGGGGCTAAAGCCTCTGAAACTGTAAGCCAAATAAACCTCTCCTTCTTTAAATTGTGGATAGCAGGCATTTTGTCCTAGCAAAGGGAAGCTGACAAATACTCATGTGGTATGCTTTGGATGTGGTCTGACCCCTAAAGTTTATGTGTTTGGTGCATGGAGCCCAGTGTGGTGGTATTGGGAGGTGTTTGCAATTCTAGTCTATAAATTGGAGTTAAATTACTTGTGAGCTAAAATTCTTTATAAAGTTAGCTTGCCCCCTATATTTCATGGTAGTAATGAAAAACAACTAAATATATTATGATTTTCCTGTGATGTTTGTACTTTCACCTAAGTAAAGATCACATTCACCGCAATAGGGAAAATTCAGTAAGACTGTAGCTCAAGAGAGGAAAAGTTTCAGCCTCAAATGCCAGAAGTTCTAATTAGATAAAGATAATTTATTGATTCATATGACAAATCTATTCTACTCATGGACTTCAACTGTGATTTTGGGGAACCCAAATCTTTTACTGTGACCCAATGTTCTATCCTTTGTGGGCAATTTAATTTATATTGCCCTATAAAGGGGCTCCTAATAGTTTCAGGCTCATACTTAGCCTGTGTCAAGTTGAGTGGAAAATATAGTACTTCCTGTTGACTGATGTTGATTGCTTGGATACAAATTCTAAGTTTCTGTCTTGGTACCCATGGCTGGTCATGTTTACTGCTAAACACAGGAGGCAGGGAGATTTGTCTCAGGGATTAATTATTTCATTGGTTACTAATGGAATGAGCGTGGCAAAGGTTGGTTTTCCAAGGAGAACAAGTTACTTGAAGAACAAGCAGATGCGGGGGGAAAAAAATCAATACATTTACTCTCTTCTCCAGAGACATGGAAGGATAGTAACCACATCTGTGGTGTGGATTACCTGGTAAAAGATGGATCTAACTGAAGAGTAGACAGAACTGGAGCATCCATAAAAAGCCTCCCCAACTTTCTTTTCCCCACAGAATTGCTCAGAATAAAATTTTAGATCAGGAAAAAGCTTATGACAAAAGTTATACTAAAATTATATGTCTTACTAGAGTAAAAACTTGTGCTAGGTTCTGTGTTAGTGTTGTGTATTTATTTTTTTTAAACAATATTATGTTTTTGGAATGACTATAATACTTACTTTAGAGATAAGAAAATCAAGGATAGGAGAAGCTAAAATGTGAAACATTTAGAAAGATATCTTGGAAAGATAACATGATGGGGAAATGGCTTTATTTTTCTACAGAGCAATGTTACTACCTCCTATTTATTTTGTTGTTCTTCAGTGGATACTGTATTCTCAATGTCACTACATCCAATCTATTTATTTAGTAATTCTTCAGTGGATGATGTATTCAAGGACTTTGTCTGTCTTCACTATGTAGTACCCATAGTCTGTAAATTAGAGTTAAATTACTTCCAGTAAAACACTGCAGCAGAACCTTAAAAATTGCTCCCTAAGTATGTGGTATAAGAACTTTGATGGTATCCACAAGCTTTTTAGAAAATAAGTGGAAAGTGAATCATTAGACATTTGTAACTCTTGCTCATTTCACTGGCTTGAGTCCAGTGAAACGAGCAAGAAGAGTTACTGGATTCAAGTCATTCTTGAGCTTCATATCCTTAGTATCTACCCACCTTCTATCCCACAGCCTGCATTTCTGTTACCTCATAGTGTCAGCTGTCTGCTCAAACTGGCAGATTTGCTTCCCTGGTGTCTGAAATGCACAACTGTCTACTGTCATGAGTCAGCTAGAAACTTCTTCCCATTTCTCTTAAGCTTGTTTACCTGAATATGCTCAATAAAGAAGCACATGTTGTTGAAATATCTGACTATTGAAACAAGATCTCTGTCCATTTAAAAGACTCATTGAGGCTGTCAAAGTTGGGCAAACTTTGAAAAGCCCAGGTAAATTTTCTCTATGCTGGCAACTGTAAAAGTTCGAAGAATTCCAAGTCTTTGTAGAGTGTTGGTGGGGCATACAAGTGTTTTCAGATATTTAATGAGCTGAAATTCAGATGATGAAGTAGATGTTTGTGTGACTCAAAAATGGAGTACTAAACCTGGGGATGAAAGGTATGAGGAGACAGATTCTAGCCCAGAATATGAAATAACTTCTAACTTTGCAAATGGAGCAGGAGAGACTCTCAAACCGGCATTGGGCATTTGCAGATGTGGTTTCTGGCAGGCTGGATATGTTTGACCTTGTGTGGGAACAGTGGATACTGTCCTGGCTGCTGGACTGCTCCTTCAAATCTTTGAAAGTTACAAGGGATACCTACCACCTCATCCTTCATCTAGAAGTCAGTTTTTCATTCAGAATGTTAGTTGTGTGGTTGGTGATTCCTAATTCATACAATTCTGGTCTTGAAACCTGAGTGTGTGTGTGTGTGCGTGTGTGTGTGTGTGTGTAATAGTGTGTATTATCATACTATCCTCGGTTTTTCTGTGCTTATGTTTCCTGCCTTGTGACTTTCAAAGAAAGACTTTTTCATTGCATCATTCTGCTAGCAACCTTCTGAATATGAATAAGAGAAAATTATTTTACTTGGGAAAAATATTGCCATGTATCCTGACATTTTTGGCAAGTCATTTTTTACTCATAATGGGAAGTTTTGATAAAGTAAATTATCTTTTGTGCAGAGTTGTTTTCCTTTGTATTTCTCTGTGTCTACCATTCTCCTAGTTTTCTATTAAATTATTATTTTCTCTGTATTACTTTACAAGTTGTAATTGCTTTGTTATCAGGAAGAGAAAGGTAAGTTCATTTTTATCCTTTTATCACTGAGTGTCTTGGAGAATGAATTGTAGCACTCCTCATTACCATAGCTTTGTTCTGCTCAGGTTTTAATGATAATTGCCCTTGTCATTTCTTGTAATATAAGTTACAGAAATCTTCTGTTAAAGAAGAGAGAGATTAACAAGTCAGAATATATTTTCAAAATGAATTGATAAGGAAATTTCATGTTTCATTTAATTAAATGAAAAAGAGCTCTTGAAGTGAAATAAACAAAGGATGACATTGATATAGCAAGTCCAGAAGAGAAACATGTGAGCATGGGTTTATTAGAATACAATCTGTGGGAGCTGGTCACTCATTCTATTCCCCTCAATCTGTATCCCTATGTTCCTTTACAATATTTTAACTTTTTCTTCTTTACTATTCACATGAATGCTCACCCTCTCACTCCTTATCTATCTTCTTGAACTATTCTGTTTTTTAGTGTCTTAATTTGTATAGTTATGTCCAGAACTGTGACTGGTTATGTCTGAACTTCTTAGGAGCAGAGCCCACACAAGCCAAAGCTCCACAAGTGTTCTTTTCTGTCAAATGTGGGTATGTATTGCTATTAAACTGATCTCATCAAATAAGGTGAAACCTGCAGGAACATGTGGGGAAGTAGGAAACAACTTTGTGCCTGTCTGGTGATGCTAGTCTGTGGAATAGATAAGGAGGTTGTAATGGTTGACACACTGTGTCAATTTGAGAAGTTTAGAAGCTTAATAAAGTAACTCAGTAGGGAACTAGGGTCCTCACTTTGTAAATTTCCTCATCCTGTGCAAGAGGGGGCATGAAGATGATGTGAGTACTGCACACACCTGCTTTGGGAGGTGGTAGCCTGTTTACAATATAAGGGAGGGAAAGAGGCTTGCTCTCTCCCTCCTTTTTGCTCTTGCTGCTTGTGCTGTATTCTTCCACCTTGAACTGTTGCCCCTGTGCCATGCCACCCTGCCTTGGAGCCAGCTGATTATGGACTGAAGCCTCCACATACTGTGAGCTAAATAAAACTTTCCTTCCTTAATTTTGGTTGTAAAGTATTTTATATTAGCAATGAGAGAAAACTAACTAACACAGAATTTGGTACCACAGAAGTGGGGTCATTGCTGTGACTGTACCTGACCATGTAGTTCAAGAACCTTAGGGAATGGCTTGTGGGAAGAGTTTGTAAAGGTTCAGAGATGTTGCCTGAAAGCATAGTACTGGAACACCTTAGGCTGTTCTGTATGAGATTCTGGTCAAATTTCATAAGACCAGAAGGCTGATAGAAATCCTGCTGTTGAAGACCAGGTTTGGGAGGTTTCTGCTGGAAAGGACTACATTGGTTTTTGGATGACAGATGATGTGTGTTATGGCTTGGTAGAAAGTTTATCTGCATTTTGCTCATATCCAGAGACTTTGCTCGAGACTGAGATCAAGGGTGGAAGAGTAATTAATATGGCAGAAGATATTTTAAGGCAGTTGAATGTTGAGGCTGTGGCATGATTGTTTCTGGGGGCTTTTAGCCAGATCCATGTTGAGACTCAATAGTAGAGAGCCCAGCAGAATGATTTAAATGTGAGGTTGGCCACATTTACCTCCAGTAAAGCTGTGGACTACAAAGATAGAGCTGAGAAGATTTGATTGCTGAGAAGGAACAGGAGAGTATAAAAGATGGCTTAAGAGCATCACAAGAAGTTGCAAGTCACTATCCTTTACAGCCTCAACACTGCAAAAGTGAAAGACTTTGCTTTGAGGTAGAAGCTGCACCATGTTGCAGAATGGTGGCAGCACAGAAAAGTTGTTTCTCAGAATTGGATTCAGAGTGCCCAACAATCCAGGCACTCAACCCCTACAGCTAAGAGAGAGGAAGGTGTGGCTACTGCTCCAGCTGGCAGCAGACCTTGGTATCATCTACATGGTGCTGGTTTTAGGTGTATGCAGAATGCAAGAGTTATGGTGTTTAAAAGGCTTTCACCCTGATTTCAGATGACCTGGGAGACCAGGCAGTGTGCCCCTGTGAAAGGAGTGTGTGAGGCTGTGAGTTTGGAGCCAAAGGTGCAATGGAGACCCCAGAAGTTTGGAACAGTTAGGAACCTGAATCATCTAAGGAAGTTGAAAGGAGGGAGCAAATCCAGCCTGAGAGAGAAGCTGTGGGAGCTACAACCACTGGAAGTGCCATAGGGGTGGAGCCACTCAAACCCTTTGGAGCTCACAATTTGCCACAGATTGTCTCAAATGGTGCACATGGAACTATAAGACTTTATGTTTGTTCTGCTGGATTTTGGACTTGCTTTGGTCCTGATCCTTCATATTCCTGTTTGTAACTTTTGGAATAAAAATGTTTATCTTGTGCCATCAAATGTTGGAAGAGTTTAGCTCTTCATCTGTACAAGGACCTGCAGCTAAGAGTTTGCCTTGCATCTTAAGGGGCACTTTGAACTTGAACTTTTCAGCAATGCTAAAACTGTTAGGACTTTGGCAACTCTTGAAGATGGACTTTTGCATAAAGTGATGCCTTTGGGGCACCAGAAGAAGAATGTTATGACTCTAGTATAATGCAATGTTGATAGACTTGCTTCTGGTTCTTAAGGATTATTAAACTTTGTTATAATGTTCAAGTTGTGAAATGATAAGAATAAGCATCTCTTTATATCTGGAAACTTGTTTAAAGGGATGTCTTTGGTTGCCAAGTTGACAAGGGATAAAATGTAATGGTTGATACATTGTGTCAACTTGAGAAGTTTAGAAGTTTAATGAAGCAGCTCAACAGGGGAGCAGGGTCCTCACTTTGTAAGCATCCTTATCCTGTGCAAGAGAAGGGCAGGGAGATGGTACGAGTGCTATATACACCCACTCTAGGAGGTTGTAGCCTGTTTACGATATACGGGAGGAAAGGAGGCTTACTCTGCCCCCTTTTTTGCTCTTGCTGCTTTTGCTGTCTTCTGAACTGTTGTCCCTGTGCCATGCCACCCTGCCTTGGAGTCAGCAGATTATAGCCTGAAATCTCCATAAACCGTGAGCTAAATAAACCTTATTCCTTAATTTCTGTTTTCAGCTATTTTGTCTCAGCAATGAGAGAAACATAACTAACACAGAGCTCAAGGAATGAACACAGCATGTATTTTTGAGTGTATCAGACAGTGCTCACTAGGGAACTGATTTAATGAAAGATATATAAATAAATAAGAATTTACAGCATGGGTTTACAGTGGTTGAAGCAGGAGGTAAACAGGATTCTATTCTGAACAATGCCACCCAGACACAAGTAGAAGAAAAGGGCATCTTTATTTGCTAGTTTCTCCACAGGGTACTCATTTCCTCTCAAGAGCCCTGAGCAAACTTTTCTTTTTACTTTTATGCTGTTTCTACAGGGAAATTTCTCATTGTAGGGCAACCCCAAGGGAGATAATTACAGAAGCAGGAGCAGAGCAGTTGTTAAGGGTAGTGGGAAACTGTGACAGGACTTTCCAGGGCTGTTATACTCCACTGACATGACATTACAGCTGTACCTGGACACAGTTGTGACCATAACCACCACCTTTCTCAGGAAGCTTAGCTAATTATACAGTTAACCTGTAGTTGCCCAATTACACCCAGGAGGTGGTTTTCTCTCTCACTGCCACTTGCATAATCAGGTGTGCAGAAGTGCAAAGAGATCCAGTCAAGGGTCAAAGGTCTGGAGCTCACTGTAGTGTCTTGTGCAGTTTCCTATCAGGAGGCCAAATGGTCTGTGATGGAAGGCTGAAGGTTCTGTGCTGGAGGCTGAAGGGTCTGCAGTGAAAGCCAGGAGATGAAGTCCAAGGTGAGGGTGAAGACTAGAGCTCCTCCAAAGAAACAGACTTGAACCTTCCTTCATTTCCCTTCCATCCCGTTCATGTGACAAGCCTACCCAGACTGGGCCTTCTGTTTTCAGTGAATCCCCTCAGCCACACCCAGAGCTATGTGGATGCAATTTAGTTGGGCATTTCTTATGCAAGTTGATGTAATCAGCTAACTGTCACACTGAGGAAATTCACAGTCCTGCTTTGTCTCTTTGAAATTTGCATTTTCTGTCTGCCTAAGCTCTGCTACTCTAGCCAGATTGCAAGTTTATCTAGTTCTAGAACCTCAACCTGGAGAAGATTTTTAACCAAGGTGAAAATAATTCATCTTTCCAGTTTGATGGAAGAAAGTTATTGCCAAAAATCCCCAAAATAGCCGAGTGTGGTGGGGCACGTTTTTAATCCCAGCACTCGGGAGGCTGAGGCAGGAAGATCATTGTGCATCTAAGACCAGACTGGGCTACAAAGTGAGTTCAAGGCCAGCCTGAACTGCATAGTGAGACCCTGTCTCAAAAAATAGGGCCGGGGATTTAGCTCAGTGGCGTAAGCACCTGCCTGGCAGGCACGAGATTGTGAGTTTGATCCCTAGTACAAAAAAAAAATCCTCAAAATATCCCCCAAAAGCTAAGAGAAACATCCTAAAATTTACAAAGGTGAAGAATTGTGTACATTGTATTTTCTGATACAGTGTCTGCATAGTTGCAGATGAGATTTGCAATCCTATTTCTAGCCTGGAGATTTGTCTTTAAACTGCTTCCACATTCTAAATTCTATACAGAGTCTCTTGCCAGGACCAGTGGAAATTTGTGATAAAGTGAATTATATTTTTGTAGAGAGTTCTTTTCCTTTGTATGTATCTCTGACCACTGTTCTCTCTATTTCCTATTAAATCATTATTTTCTCCATTATTAGTTTCTGAATTATAATTACTTTATTTATATTTCTTTCTACTAGAGACTGTTCACTGATTTTTCCCAAATTGTAGAATAATCTGCTTTTAAGCTAGAAAGAGAATTTCTTGTTGGCTTATGAGGGTTCCTCTAAAGAACAGGTGGCCCTTCTCACCTGAACATGAAATTCTCCTCTATCAAAACTATTTGTCTTCCAGCACTCAGGAGGCTGAGGTAGGAAGAGCGTTGTGAGTTCGAGGCCAGCTTGGGCTACAACGTGAGCGCAAGGCCAGCCTGAGCTACACAGTGCGACCCTGCCTCAAAAAACCAGGGCCGGGAGTTTGGCTCAGTGACTTAAGCGCCTGTCTGGCAGGCATGAGGTTGTGAGTTCAATCCCCGGTGCCACAACAACAACAAAAAAAAAAAACAAAAAAAAAAAAACAACAAAAA
Source organism: Dasyprocta punctata (assembly GCA_004363535.1). Taxonomy (NCBI): domain Eukaryota; kingdom Metazoa; phylum Chordata; class Mammalia; order Rodentia; family Dasyproctidae; genus Dasyprocta; species Dasyprocta punctata. Next base: position 50,321 of record RJWM01004350.1, on the reverse strand, counting down.
AAAACTATTTGTACGGTGGAGTGTTAGTACTGTCGTGGTAAATATTCTCCAGTCTTCTGTCTCTAATACCTAGCACTGAATCTAACTTAGGGTCTCAGTAAATATTTGTAGAATAAGTGTGTCGAAGATACAATTTCTGCTCTCAAGGTATTCAGAGTCAGATGAGACCTTACTCAAGGATAGTCTTGGATCCTGAAATTCTGTCCCTGACTTTGTCTCTTAAGCTTGCCTTAAGCTTCTTTAGTGGGTGTCTCAGGCTTGGGTAACTTTTTCGATGACATGCAGCAATTCTAGCTAACATTTAAAGATAGTTCAAAATTGGTGCTATGTGGACCAAGTCAATGCCAACTTCCCCTGTAGCTCCACTGTGAGAAATTACTTCCTTCTGATAACCAGGGGCAGATTCACACTCTGGCTGTGTCTGGTCACACGTTGCTGTTTCTGGTTAGAGGGCTCTCTTCGATTCACTGCTCACATAGAGGGCGATTGTGACTGACACACCCTGAGCTGTCCTTGGATCCAAATAGTGCTCTGTGCTATGCTTGCTCTCCTTTTGTACTCATGCACTCCAGGTTTTAGGTATGTTGGGGGAGGATGACTTGAAGTCACATTCCTGCTGTTTTACATTTCCAAAATCACTTCTCACAGCAATGGAAGAAAATGGATATATGCCCATAGGTAATAAAGGTAGTAATACTTCTGTGATATGTATATATGTATGTATTCAGAATGCTTTGCTGTGTAACCCAGGGTGGCTTTGAACTCAATGTGTTGACCAGACTGACCTCAAACTTATGGCAACTCTTCTGCCTCAGCAATCCCAGTGGGCTGGACCACACCAGCCTACAATTCTATGATCTTATAATACTTTTGAATATTTAATGACATTGAGGAATATTTGATTGGCTTAGTGATACTATGTTACTTAATCATTAGGACACTTAATTTTGTTTTAAACCACATTTTTTTCCCTGTTGGTCAAAAATTCACAAGAACAGTCTAATCCTTTGTTGCTTCTTCTATACTGATATAGTCTGGTTTTTATAACCTTCACTTTTCGTCAAACTCTAATGGCCCTTACACTTGACAAATCCAGTGTTTTAAATTCAGTGCTCTCTTTCTGGGTTTCTCTGAGACATTGCCTCTTTTTTTGGATCCTTCTGAGTATTGGAGAATGATGATCAAGTTTCCTTTTGTTTTCTTTGTCTTTTTAAGCATTAGCAACATAGCACTCAAATGATACTTTTAGGTAATTCCTTTTTCCAGATACTTTTAATTATGAAAAAATTTAAACATCATGAATTCCCTGTTTACCTGGCCCTTATTCAGACATTGTTTTAGTGCGGTTGGTCCTGTGTCCCCCCAAAACCTCATGTGATTGTGGCATAGACAGGGCTGAGTCTGGCATTCATGATTGGTTTGTTGTCTGGTGCTGGGATTGGTGATGTGAGTGCTGCACCCACCCAGGGGGGAGCCAACATACAGTGTAAGGGTGAGAGGAAGTCACTGTCTCTCCCTGGTTCACCTTGCTGTTTGGTGGCTGCCATGAATGGCTGCCTTGCCAAGCCATGCTGCTTTGCAGCCAACTGAGTATGGAGTGAAACCCCCAAGAGCTGTAAGAAATAAACCTTTCCTTCCCTAATTTTAGGCATCAGGTATATTGTCTCAGCAACTAGTGAAAAGTAACTAAGAAAGAATTTGGTACCAGAGGAGTGGTGTCATTGCTGTGACTAAATATGACCATGTGGTTCAAGAGCCTTTAGAAATGGCTTGTGGGAAGAGTTTGGAAAGGTTCAGAGATGTTGCCTAAATGCATAGAGCTGGAACAGTTTAGACTGTTCTGTATGGGACATTCTGGTCAGGGTGTGGAAGACCAGAAGACTGTTAGAAAGCCTGCTGGTAAAGACCAGTCTTGGGAGGTTTCTGCTGGGAAGAAGGATGCATTGGTTGTTGGACTCCACACGATGTATGTTACTGCTTAACAGAAAGTTTCTCTGCATCTTGCTCATGCTCAGAGACTTTGCCTGAGACTGAGATTAAGGGTAGAGGATGATTAGTCTGGAAAAAGAAATTTCAAGGCAGCCAAATGTTGAAATGGTGGCCTGGCTATTGTTGGGGGCTTTTAGCCAGGTTTATGTTGGGAATCAAGAGCAAAGAGCCCAGCATGGAGATTTAAAATGTTGTGAGTTTGGCCAGAAAGCTGTGGACTATAAAGATAGAGCTGAGACCTTGATTGCTGAGAAGGAACAAAGAAATAAAAAAGATGGCCTGGGGGCATTCCAGAAAGCAGCAGGCCTCCACCCTTTGCAGCCACAAGCTGGCAAAGGTGAAAGTTTGCTTGGAGGGAAAAGCTGTAGAGCGCCATGTTCCAGAGCGGCAATGGAGGCCATAAGAGGTTTCAAACTGGTGGTGGCCATACCAGGTTTCAAAAAGTGGCTGCCAGATCAGATTCCAGAATGGCAATGGCATGGAGAAGCTTTTCCTCACCATGTTCAAAGAGCTCAGAGATCCAGGCACTCAAACCCTATAGCCAATAGAGAGGAAAGCCTGGCTACTGCTCCAGCTGGCAGTGGACCTTGGTGGCATCCACGTGGCACTGGTTTTAAGTGCAAGGAAAATGTGCAGTTTCTGTCCTCCTTGCAGAGGGCAATATGTAAAGACGTAAGGGTGAAGCCAAGGGTGCAATGAAAAACCAAAGGTTTGAAAAAGCCAGGAATGTGGATTGTCCAAGGAAAGCTATGGAAGTTAAAACCCCTGGAAGTGCTGCAGGGGTGGGGTCACTCAAGTGTTTTGGAGCTTGCAACCAGATTGCTTTAGATGCTGAGTATAGAACTCCAGGACTTAATGTTTTTCCTGCTGGATTTTGGACTTGCTTTCGTTCCAATGCTTTGTATTCCCCTGTGTATAACTTTTGGAATAGTAATGTTTATCTTGTGCCTTTATATGTTGGAAGTGTTTAATCTTTGTTTTCATTTGTACAGGGGGTTACAGTTAAGAGTTTTCCATAGATCTTGGAGGAGATTTGGGACTTGGACTTTTCAGCAATGCTGAAACTGTTAGGACTTTGGCAACTCTTGGAGATGGACTAAATGTCTTTGCATTAAGGATGTACATGAGTCTTTGGGGGGCCAAGGGTGGAATGTTATAGTGTAGTTGGTCATGCGTTCCCCCAAAACCTCATGTGATTGTGGCATGGAGAGGGCTGAGTCTGGCATTCATGATTGGTTTGTTGTTTGGCACTGGGATTGGTGATGTGAGTGCTGCACCCACCCAGGGTGGAGCTGACATACAGTGTAAGGGCTAGAGTAAGCTGCTCTCTCTCTCACCAGTTTGCCTCACTGTTTGGTGGCCACCATGAATGGTTGCCCTGCCACACTATACTGTCTTGGAACCAACTGAGTATGGAGTGAAACCCCTGAGAACTGTAAGAAATACACTTTTCCTTCCCTAATTTTGGGCATCAGGTATTTTGTCTCATCAATGAGTGAAAAGTAAGTAAGACAGATGTGGTCAACATTTTGCAATTTTTCAGGGGATTAAAGCCATTTTCAGACCACATATCTAAACTACCAATAATTATGTGTGCATTTCTAACACATAAAATTTTTTTAACAACCTAGATGATCCCAGCACACCTAAATATTAAAGACAACTCTTTTGAATCACTTAGAAATTAGTCTGGGTTCAGTTTACCTGCTCAGGCCATCTATTTTGGAATATCAGTCTTTTTTTGGGTTAGAATTTTCTACATACAGGATCTGGCTAGTTGAATCATAGGGTACCTTCAACATGTTCTGTCCCCCAGAATTTATGTGAACTGGTAGTTAGATCTAGAGTAGCACTGCCCAATAAACACATAGTGCAGTCATATTTATGTACTATTTCCCCATGTTGAGTGTATTTATTAGGGATTGAAAACATTTACTAATAAAAAGGAAAGAAAATTTTAAAATTCCAAGTCAAAATATGTAGCTTATTTTAAATATTGCCAAACTGTCTTCACTGGGGTTATATTATTATGCATTCCCTCCAGCAATGTTTGACAGTGCTATTTCCTCAGAGCCTTGCAAGCAGTATGCCCAACTGTCATGTCAGAGGATTTTTGTCATCCTGTTTTGTGAGAAGCAGTATTTTAGTGTAGCTTCAATTCACACTTTTCTTATCAAGAACTTGTTATGTTTTGGGTGTATTTCCATCTTTTTCTGTCAATTTTCCACATCTTTTGTCCCTGGTCTACTGGACTGTTGATTTTTATTGTCAATTTTTACACATTTTTTTCTTTTTCTTTTTTCTCTGAGACAGGGTCTCACTAAGTCACTGAGGCTGATCTCCAATTTGTGATCTTCCTTATCCAGCCTCCCAGAGTAGTGGGATTAGAGAGATGCTGTGTCATGGCTTTTCCATGTTGTTTATATATAAGGAATGTGAGTTCTTCAACATAAATATGAATTACACATAAATTTTTTATTTTTATGTGGGTCTTTTTCATTTGGTTTCTTCTCTATTTTATCTGTAGCACTGCTCCATGATTCTGCCACTATACCTCTTTTTTAAATTTTTTTTTAGGTACCAGGGATTGAACTCATGACTTTGAGCCTGTAGCACTTAAGCCACTGAGCCAAACTCCTTGCTCTATTTTTTTTGAGGCAGGGTCACACTATGTAGGTCAGGCTTTTAAAAATGTTTTTAAATTTTTAAAAAGTTTTTATTTTAAAGAGAATAAAACCTAACAAAATAAAACAGAATAAAGTTAATCAAAACAAAACAGTGAAAGTGGTACAGAACTTCAAAACAGGATGGTAGGAAATCAACAGTTGCTACTATAATATATCTTGTTATCTTCACAATAACTGTCCATACCATTGGACATAGTAAAATCAAACAAAACCAAACTGAACAAAACCAATCAAAACAGAACATTAAATAAAACAAAACAATAAATTAAAACAAAACAAAACAGTGAGAACAATACTGGATTTCAAAAACAAGACAAAAGGAAATTCCACATATTTGCTATATTATATACTGTTATCCTCCTAATAGATGCTCACACTACTTGCCTTAGGCCTGCAAAATCAATCCAACAATACAAGCATTTAGTTGCTTTTGTACCTCAGTTATTGTCAACTCAGTTGTCCTTTGATCCAGCTGGTTGCTTACAGGGAAAAGGGAGCTTCTTGATTCTCAGCCCATATGCTGGTCAACTCACAGTAAGGGTAAACTGGTGTCTCTCTTTCTGGGCCCCACATGGTTTATGTGGCTTATGGGAAGGCTGAACTGGCTTCTTATTGTACTCCCCCCAGACCCAGCATGGCTTCTGCTGACTCACAGGAAGGGCAAATTGATTTCTCTCCTCCTGGGCCCTGCATGGTTTGTGCTGCCACCATACTTCTTAACATTCTACCCTGTTCGCCCGCTGGGCCCGAGCAGTGCGGGCACAGACCAGGACACAATTGAACTGCCTTCCAGGGGCCTGAACTCATGGGACCCCAGAGGAGAACGAGAGCGGCCCCTTGCAGGACCCAGCCTGCTGGACCTGAGCAGCACAGGCACCGACCAGGACACAACTGAACTGCCTTCCGGGGGCCTGACCTCATGGGACCCCAGAGGAGAACGAGAGCGGCCCCTTGCGGGGCCCAGCCCACTGGCCCGAGCAGCACCAGCACGCGGGCTTGGAATCAGGGACAAACACTCCCCGCCCACTCCCCCGCCATCAGCAACCTGCTGTTCCGGAGGTCTGGCTAAATTGATAGCAACCAAGGAACATCAAGCAACTATTTGCTAGTATTGTTTCATAGATTTTGCAGGCCTCTGATCAGCAACCTGAGCATCTCTTTGGAAGGTGACAGCAGGCAATGTAGCAAGTATGGGGGATTCTCTTCTGTCTTGTCTTCGAGGCCCAATATGGTTCTGTCTGTTTTGCTTTACTCTGATCATTATTATTATTATTAATAAATAAAAAAAATTCTACCCTGTTCTTCAGGAGCTTATTCAAGTCAAGAAGTCAGCATACACACATCCCCATTGAGATATTCTGTTGTGAACACATGTTTTATTAATTTTTTTTTGTTGTTTCTAGCCCTCAGTAGAGTGGCTAAAACATGAATGCCCTTTAATACCTTTATTGAACTTCTATGTTGTGAAACTCAAAAGTTATACCTCTATATTCTATTTATTACTACTTGGAATTTTCTTTTTCTCTTCTTTGTGAGTTCTGAACCTATTAAAATCTCATTCACATGTGAATTCATCTCCTGTGACATTTTCTCTGAATGTGTTCCTAACTTCCTCAGTAGATGAAATCTTTACTTTCTTTAAAATCTTTCCCATTTGGTACCTCTTTTACATTTGATACTTGTAATGTGGCTTCTTTCCCTCCTTTATATCCTTTGAGAAGCTTAGGATACAAATTTGAGTAAAATCTGAATGATGTTGTTCTTTATTGATTTTATGTATTTAAGCTTTATCTTTTCTATCCAAGTTTCCATTATAAGCTTTTTGAAGACACATCAAATTAGACACAAAGACTGGAAATATTTCAAGCATTTCACAGTTTATTAAAAAGATATGAACTTCATTTGAAAATGGACATAATTTTAGTGTTAGTTGCAGGACTGAGAGGTATTATTTTAGAGATTAGAGTCAATACAAAATAGCCAGAAGAGGATGATTTCAAATCTAAGATCATTTGTAACTGGCAGATAAGTGGTCTAACCTAGTTACCTGGAGAAGTTACTCCAACAGTGTGAAGAAGTTCTCTTTTTTTTTTTACTCTATTTTTAAGAATTCATTTCAAAATATTGAGCTGCCTGTACAACTCAGTTTATAGAATATCATCTTCATTAGTCTGTATTCTTTATTGTCCATTGAATTACTCATCTCAGAGCCACATCCCCATTCCTGCTGACCTTGTCAATGCTTGAATGTATTCGATACATATCTTCAGATATGCATATATCCCTGTAAAATACATAATGTTGTTTTGTGTGACTTTGGGTTAGTTTGTGTGGCTCTTTTGGCAAATAGGCAAATGGATAAGTGATAGTATACAAGATTTGAGTCTAGTATTTAAGAAACGTTGCATGCTTGGTGTCTTGTGCTGTGGCTATTACCAAGAAAGTTTCTTGCTAGTGCTACTCTGCTGGTCCCAGGAGGATGATAATTGTTTTCAGATTGTTGATTATAACATCATCTTATTTATAAAGATGTTTTGTTTGCTACCATTACCTTGGGCATCAATAAGCAAAATAATACCTAAAAGTAATGTAAAATGGGATTTTGTGGAGAATCAGCATTAAATTTGATTCAGAATCTACTAAAAGTACAGATTCTTTTGGCTCATTTAAGGACAAAAAATCAGAAAAGGAAAATATATTTATAATATATAGTCTGTGACTTAAAAATGGAGATAGTTCTTGGAGCACATTGAGAAATATTAGTTTCTTTTTCTCTGTAATGTGATAAATATATCAGTATAGGAAATTTGTCTTTTGTCACAACTCTGTCAATTTCATTCATATATCTCAAATATATTAATGTTAAAACATTCAACTCATGTATTTGAGAACATATAGCCTCATGAAGATTTGTAATTTAATTTTGACACTTTATAAGGGACATTTTTCTTGAAGGTGGCAGCTTACCAGTTATGCCATATACCATCTCTTCAGATTGAGTTTTATGCTTCAAATTCTCTGTTCCAGAGAAATCTCTCTGGCCTCTTAATCATCAATTTTTAAGTCATTACAAAATGTCTGTATTGTATGACTACTATTCAAATGAGCAATGCTGGTCGACATATAGATGAAACAGAAAGCAGACTAGTTGGTATGACTCTATAGTTGCCCCTTCGTCCTGAACTACTTTCCTTACCTACTTGGTCATAGGACCCACAAATCCACGGCAATGAAAGTTGCTGACAAAATGTATTTCTTATTTGGTAATTTTCTTTTAATGGTCTTGAATACCTTTGGTTGAAATAGCATCAGATTTTTAGTCAATTTCCTAAAAAGAACGTAGAGAATCAATAGTTTTGATCTCAAGAACTACTAAGAGTATGAGTTATTTTATATTTCAATTCTAATAGTATATTTGTTGGACCCACGGAGCAAAGACAGTGCTTTTATGACAGGTGACTGAACGGCCCCATGGGTGTACTTCTACTTTGCATTATTTTCTTAGGGAAAGAAACCTATGGCAGTATTTCATCTTATAATGAATGTTTAAATTCAGCTACACATTGCTGCATATTATTTTTAAACATTGAGAGTTCTAAGACGAAGATGTAGTTTTGGCTGTTAATTATCATTTTAATGTTATTATTGAATATTGACCCAATAATGTTGCATAGGAGCATCTCTCATTTGATGCATGTTGATTACAAATTATCATGGAGATTGTGGCAGGATTTTGCTGAACAAATAAGTCTTGCTTATGGATCATATATATTATTTTTCTTTGCTGGTTAGAATTTGTGATTTTTTTTTTTTTTTTTTTTTGCTGGGGAAGGATTTGAAGTGACTAGAGAGAGAATTGATCATTTATTTATGTATTTATTTAGTTGGTACTGGGGATCGAACTCACACTCTTGGGCTTGCCAAGCAGGCGCTTAAGCCATTGAACCAAACTCACAGCCTGATTTGTTTTTGAGGCAGGGTCGCACTATGTAGTTCAGGCCGGCCTTGCTCACGTTGTGGCCCAAGCCATCCTCGAACTCACAACAGTCCATCTACCTCAGCCTCCCGAGTGCTGGGATTAAAGGCGTGCCCCACCAGCCTGGCCTGAACTGATCATTTATAAAGATCTCCTTGGTGAATTTTGCATGGCCTTCTTAGCTGTGTTATGTGTATACTAGTATGTTTCCAGGTATGTGTACAGTGAGCAGAGGTTTGCACTTCTCTCTCTCCATAAAGCTAAAAGCAAAACAAATAAAATGTTCTCTTGCCTTTTAATGTTGTACAACATTGATTTTTTGGTTAGAATTAATTTTCTGTACATGTCCAGAGGTCGTTATTGTCAATATCCTTCACTCTTGGATATACTGTGATTTTTAAGGTTTAGTTGGGTTTCACTTTTTATTTTTCCCTTTGTACTGAGGCACTGAAATCATGTAATATCTGACAAGAACCATTCAGGCCAATCCTGGATTTCTTTGGGTGGTTGGAGGATTTCTTTTGTTATTTTTCTGTTTTTCTTCATGTATCAAATGCTTTTCCTTGTCACTTGTGATTTGTCATGCTTTGTGATCCTATCACTAATGCATTCTTAAATTTTATTTAGGACTCTATTTTGCTCATAGCTATCACAAATGTAATTAGGATTTATGTGGAAGGTGATTTGAATTTTAGATCTTACTTTTATTCACACTGCCAATTCATTAAAAAATATCTTTAGTGTGTGTTCAGTTATGTCCCAGAAGAAAAAAATTCCATCATTTGTGGTTTGATTAAAGTGACATTTTCCTATAAACACAAAAGTCCTTGCCAAGTGCTAATCTATACATTTACACAGTGTCACTTATTTGAAGTACTAAACATACTTTATGAGCCATGTCTTAAAGTTAGGTATCAGTGTTAGTTGCTATTGAGAGATTACTCCAAGATTATCCCTTGACGTGATTTTCAGGACATGACAATGGAATACATAGTTGAAGCTACTTGGAGATTTCATTTTGATGGATACATAGGAAATCATACATATCAGCTATGTAGGAAGGACCCCTACCACAGAGAGCTCAATTTATTATTGTGTTTATTTTGTTCCTAACTGTGATGGGAAGGAAAAAGCCATGAAATGGCTATGCTTTAATTCTTATTTGACTAGCTCTTATTCAAAAGGCAACTGAACATCAAGAATTACATATAACAATAATTTATAGTATATTATTTAATATTAGTAGTATAAGTGACTTAGGTTATAAAATATGTGATTTTTAAAATTAATTTGAAAATATTGTAATATGTTTGATCTTTTAGTTTAGAGATAGGCAAACTATAGCTCATAAATCAGACTATCTGTAGCCTGTGTTGTAAACAAAAGATTTTTTGGAGGTGCAGAGACAACTACTTATTTTTATAGCTTTCATGCTCTAATAGTAGCATTGAGTATGACCCACAAAATCTAAAGTGTTTACTACCTGCCCCTATACAGAAAACTCACACTTTAGTTGAACCAGTGTCCTAGTATTGTATATTCCTGTTGAAGGCATTTGCCTCTATTGACAGTTATATTTGGGAAAGTTGGCAAAAAAGAAAAATATTTACCATTTATTCCTCATTTTGTATTTCTAGATTGGACCAGTTTTCTTCTTGGGATGTGGTGACTGTGGAGTAAGTCTATGTTAATCTGAATATCCAATGGTCCACAAGAGCTACAGACAGTCACATGTGCTTTCTGTGCTGTGGATGTGTATGGTGGTGGTGACAGGGGAAAAAAAAGATACAGTTGCTTTTTTGTTTCAGTCTTTTTTTCTGTTTTTCTTTTTTGTTTGTTTGTTTGTTTTACTTTTCCCTTCCTTTCTCCCTCTACTTTCCCTTGTTCCCCTCCCCATTTGAACATTTTCATCCTATTTTATAATATTTTACAATATACATTTTGTATTTTACAATATACATTTTGGTCCTTATTAACACTTTTGGTTTCTCTCACCAGAGAAATAATGCAGTGTGTTACACTCCCTCTTTGCTCTTGTTGCTTTTCCTGTCTTCTGCTGCCATGAACATTTGCCCCTCGGCCATATCACCCTGCCTTGGAACCAGTTTGTTATGGACTAAAACCTCCACAAACTGTGAGCTATATAAACCTTTCCTTCTTTAACTTTGGGGTGCAAGTATTTTGTCTCAGCAATGAGAAAAGTAACCAAGACAGAATTTTGTATCAGGTAGGATCACTGCTGTGACTAAACCTGATTGAGAGGTTCAAGACCCTTTGGAAATGGCGTGTGAGAAGAATTTGGAAAGGTTTGGAGATGTCACCTGAAAGAAAAGACCTAGAATGCCTTGACTGTTTTGTACGGGAGATTCTGGTCAGAGCTCAGAAGACCAGAAGACTGACAGAAATTCAGCAAGTAAAGGACAGGAGTGGGAGGTTTCTGCTAGGAAAAATGACTACATTGGTTATTGGACTCCAGATGATGTGTATTATGGCTTGATAAAACATTTGTATGCATATGTGTCCAGAGACTTTGCCTGAGGCTAAGATTAAGGGTGGAAGACTAATTCAACTGGCAGAAGTAATTTCAAGACAGTTCAATATTGAGGCAGTGGCATGGCTATCATTGGGGGCTTTTAGCCAGATCTATGTTGAGAATCAAGAGCAAAGAGCCCATCAGGATGATTTAAAAAGTAAGTCTGGACGGAAGAGAAACTACAGTAAAACTGTGGACTACAAAGATAAAACAGAAGATCTTGATTGCTGAGAACAAATAGGAGAATAGAAAAGATGGCCTGAGGACACCATAGGAAGCAGCAATATTCCACCCTTGGCAGCCTCAAAATTATGAAACTGAAAGACTTTGCTTTGAGAAGAAAGTTGCAAAGCATCATGTTCTATAATAGCAGTGGCCATACCATATTCCAGAATGTCAGTGACTGCAACATGTTTCAAAATGGTGGTGACAGAGAGAATTTGTTTCTCAGAATTGGAGTGAGAGTGCTCAGCATTCCAGGCACTGGACCTCTGCAACCAAGAGAGAGAAAGACCTGGTCACTGTTCTAGCTGACAGAAGACCTTGGCATCATCTATGTGGTGGTGGTTTTAGGGACATGCAGAATGCAAGATTTGTGGAGTTAATAAGGCTTCCACACTGATTGCAGAAGGCCTGGGAGGCCAGGCAAGGTGACCCCGAGAGTGCAATGTGTGAAGCTGTGAGAGTGATGAATTCAATGATGCAGTGGAGACCCCAGAAGTTTGAAGAACCCAGGAATGCGGATTATCTGAGGCATCTACAAGGTTGGAGCAGAGCAGGCATAAGAGAGAAGTCATGGGATTTACAACCACCGAAATTGCAATAGGGGCAGAGTTGCCCAAGCCCTTTGGCGTTCGCCACTTGCCACAGATTGCCTCAAACGCTGCACATGGAACTACAGGACTTAATGTTTGCCCTGCTGGAGTTTTGACTTGCTTTGGTTCCATTCCTTTGTATCCCCCTGTTTGCAATTTTTGAAATGGAAATGTTTATCTTGTGCCATTGAATGTTGGAAGTGTTTCACTTTCTTTTCACTTGTACAGAGGCTCCATCTAAGAGTTTGCATTATAACTTGGAGGAGACTTGGGATTATTCAGCAATGCTGAAACTGTTAGGACTTTGGCAACTCTTAGAGATGAACTAAATGCTTTTTGCATAAAGAGATGTACATGAGTCTTTGGAATGCCAGGTGTCAAATGTTATTGTTTGTGTCTGGTTGTCCCTCCAAAGCCTCATGCAGTCACGGAGGCAAGACTTATAGACATGGCTGTATCTATAGTTTGTGATTGGTTCATTGTTCAGTGTTGGGTTTGGAACTGTGAGTGCTACACCCACCCTAGGGTGAGTATCCTGTATACAATATAAGGGAGAGAAACAGGCTTGCTCCTCCACTTTTGCTCTTGTTGCTTTTGGTGTCTTCTGCCAACACGAACTTTTGCCCCTCAGCCATGCCATCCTGCCTTGGAGCCAGCTGGTTATGGACTGAAACTTCCATAAACTATGAGCTAAATATATTCCTTCTTTAACTTTGGAGATCAGGTATTTTGTCTCAGTAATGAGAAAAGTAACTAAGACACGACTATATAACACAATTTAAAATGAACCAGAAAACTGTAAGCAGCAAATGAGTTCTCAATATGACTATTTTACTTTCAAGGTGGAAAATTTAAAAGAGGTGAGGGGAATAATAGAGAAAGAAGAAGAGGAAGAGATTAAAGCAAGGCTGGAGTACAAAAGCAGATCACTCAAACTTTGGGAAACTGGTGCAGAAGACATGAAGGAAAGAGAGTAAAGAAATAAAAAGAACAGAACAGAGCAACAACCACAAAAAAACTAGAAACCATTCTTCACACTCATAAAAACAAGAACAAGTAATAGAGAAAAACAAAGCAAAATATAAGAAGATAAAGAGAGAGAAAAAAAGTAAAAGTCCACCTCAAGGTGTGTCTTTGCTGTCATTGTTGGACAAGTAGGCAGAGTTCAGATCTATGTTGATTTATCCCAGCAAGCCAGCAGTAGGTTTACAGTGAGGTAGTAGATGATCCCAGTGAGCTTCCACCTTTATTTCCCCTCAAATTCTAGCTGGTTACTGGCTGTGAGGCTGGAACCAGACTTGTTTAGCCTGCAGCAGTCTGCACTTTCTATGGGTTTGAACTCAGCTAGGGGCCACTAGATGGATCCAGCAGTTTTTCTGGGTTTTGAGCACAGTTGACCCCTCTCCAAGACTGCTCCTGGCTAATTGTCTTCTCCTATGGGATGTCTGAATCTGCACCACTCACCAACCACTGCAGTCTTTCACATCCACTGCTCCATTCTGCTGGTGCATCTCTCTGTGGAGGTCTCTGGGCTGTCCAGCAGTCACTGTGTGTCTGCAAATTTGAGCTGACCCCTCCCATGCAGTGAGTCAGGGGTCAGGGTAAAGGCACCATCTACCACTTCCTTCTTGTTCATTGAATTTTCTCTTCACTCTTCCTGTGTGCTTCATTTCTTACTTCAGACTGGAAGTCCTGTCTGAATCTTTATGTGTTTCAGTTATATATACTAGCTGTTTTACCTTTCAGGCAATTTCTTGGTAAATTAAAATCTGCTTCCCATGACTGGTGGTAGTTTTGACCTCATTCAACATTTGGAAAGTGGAGAGTTTGTATTTACTAATTACTTATCTTTTCATTTTTCTTCTGCATTATTTTTATCCAAATGCTATAGTTTGGATCTTAACATTCTTCAGAGACCAAGGGTCAAAGGCTGTTTCCTAGAGTGGTGCTATGGTGAAACAGCAGAATATTAAGAGGTGGGGCCTAGTGTGAGGTGGTTAGGTCATTGGGATCCTGCCTTCAAAGGGATGATGGGCTCAGGCTCTTTCCTCATCTTTTCTTTTGCATCCTGGCCAAAAGGTCAGCTGCTTTGCTATGCTGTGAGGTCCTCTTGATATTCTTCCTTGCCATAAAGGCCCAAAAGAAATTTGGGCCAGCTGAATACCAGTGAAAACCTCCAAAACTGCAAGCCCAAGTAAGATTTTCTTTAAACTATTTCAGATATTGTCACAGTTATGGCAAGGTGACTAACACCAACTACTATGTGTCCAAAGTAAGAATTCAGAAAAGAGAAGAGCTTACAGGTAGAAGAAAACCTCTCCTGCTTAGTCCCTTCCACTCTGAGGCTCCATTCCACCAGCACCTCTTTTAACCATTTAAGAAGTGTTTCTGGTAGTCAGCTAAATAGAATGTGTCAAAGACTATCTTTTTCATTTAATAAATGTGGATGATTTCCCTTATGATTGGAAATGATGAGGATTTGTCCCATTAAATCTCATGCTCTTCTTCTGCCTAACTTCTGCTCCTAAACTTACGTACATCACTAATTTTAGCTCTATCATTGGTTCTTTTCATAGTTTTAGAAAACATAAAGTAATTTTATTTTCTCTTTACATTAGTCACATGACTTGAGTTTAAGATAAAAATTAGTGCATCTACTTTCCTCTGATTCTGTTTTTCTCTTTCTACTTTTCTTCAATTTAATTTTCGTCTTTATATTATCAAGATTGATAACATCTACAATCACAATCACGCTTTCTGGCATTTTTTTGCCTTTGAGACAAAATAGCAATCTTTATATTACTATATGTTTTGTAATTATTATTTACTGTCACGATACAGAGTAAACCAAGTTTCTATTTCTTTTCTTTTGTATTTTGTTTCATGCTCCCATATCACATAATAGGGTAACATAGGATCTTTTCCTTTGTACCTCATTATTTTCCTTTTATAGTATTTCTGTTAATCAGATGTTGACTAACTTGGACTGATTTTATATGCTTTTTCTTTTTGGTCATATTTTTTATTTCTCTGTCCTTTCTATTCTACATTCCAAAAGGTTGCTGACCTTTATTTTTGATATATTTTATTGTATTTTAAAGTTCTGGTAATAGATCCCCTTGCTAATTTTCCTTGCATTTTTTAGAAGAAACCCTTGATTAACAGCATTTCCTGCTTCAGTCCTCTTCTGAATATGGCTTGAGTGATGGCTCCCTCTGTTTTGGTATATGCATTGTGCTATCCTATTCCCTATTCTGTCATCCAGAAATCTGTAAAACTATCTTGTCCATTGATGTTCCACATGTTCTCAGCATTTTTATGAGTTTTCTTCCCTGTGTCCTTTTTAAACTGTCATTTAATGACCTTCAAAGGAGAAGAGGGAAAGGCATATGCTAGAACTCTATTACTTTAATTTCATATCTCACTGGTTTTTCCTTAAGACACACAGACTGTATTACAGCTCAAAATAAATATCAGCATATTTACACAAAACATTTAGAATTTCTTTTATTCTTTTAAACAATCCAAAAATTATTCCTTAAATATTTGGTCATAACTCAGGTTTTTACTATGAAATAAGTGTAAAGCTTAATTTTACTTTGTAAAATTTTGTTTGCTTCAATCCAATTTTATTTGCAACACTTCTGCATACATAGATGTTATTCAGATTCATATTCTAACATCTTACATCATTTTTAAACATGGGATATATCAACTATGGGTTTCATATGCTTTCAATTAGTGATATAGCTTCTTATGAATGTAATAGGCTCAAACATTTCTTTTCTGTCTTTTCCTCACTAAGGTTTACTTTTCTAATAGATTTCACTTTTGAAATATTTTTGAGGCTTTAAGCACAAAATTATACACTTTTTTATCATTTTATTTTTGGTAATAAAGATGCAGTATTTTGTGTGCAGGTATAGATTGCCTACTACTTTTTCTCATTAGTTCTCTTGCCAAATTTCTTATGAAATGATGCTACTATGGACTGAGTTGTGACTACCAAAATTTCATATGCTGATGTCTTAACCCAGGATGTAACTATATTTGGAAATGGGACTTTGACAAAAATAAGGCTATGTGGAATCATGAGTATAGGATCCTTATATGACTTGACTGGAATACTGATAAGAAGGGATACGAGAGAGTGCCCATTGTCTCCCCTGCATCCAAAGACACACAGAACAAACAACCATTGCAAATCAGGAAGAGTTCCCATACCTGGAACTGAGTCAGCTGGTGTCTCCATCTTGGACTTCCATTTTCCAGAGCTGTGAGAAAATTAGTGTTCATTGTTGAAGCCTCCTAGTTCACAGTATTTTGTTAAGACAAACCTACAGAGCCCTTGAGTTATTTTTCATGTCTCCTCTGTACCCATCTATTTCATGGGTTCATTGTTTTGACTAATGTTGGGCCTTCTTCCCAGTCAGACAAGAATATTAAAATGAGTGGAAGTGAAAAGACAGCTATAGAAATTCAAATTCAGATTTTCTTAGTTTGCTTCATGTGCTTTCCTGACCAACCTTTTTTTTTAGTGGAATCATCTGTCTCTGTGTTTTTCCCACCAGTATCCAGTGGTCATGTTTACACCATTTGCACTAGCAGGTAAGAGAGCACATACATCAAAATGGTATTCTATAAATGTTGCTTGAATTATTGGCTGTGAATTAACTGGATCATTGTTAAGGGTAGCTTGATATGAAATAGTCATTTAAAAAGCATTCCTATATATCTGAATTGATGATGAAGTGGTATCAAGAACAAATTTTATTTTGAATGTGAATACTGAGAAGTGGAAGATCACATTTATTTGGGCAGAGAGAAGTTGAAAGGATAAGCAGTTTCTGTCTACATCTAGAAAGCACCTCCAGATACTTTAAATTTAGTGTAATTCTGAATCCACTTGAATAGTTGTGCTATTCCCAACAGAACTATTTATAAACTGGCAGGCAGTAAAGGTCTCCAAAATATCTTTACTTACCAAATAAGATACATTTGGGGGAATCACTTAACATCCTATTAAACACACATGTTCATCTGCATTCCATGCTTAAAATACCCCAAAATTATGTTCTTTAAGTAGGACAACTTTGCAGTTAAGGGCTATGTGTTCTGCTGATGCAAAAATGACACAATTGGCAGCTTCTTTTGATCATTCTGTGGCAGAATATTATTTGCCATGGTAACAGACATTTGTAGCACCAGTGTGGGATTGACTTTGCAGTACGTTCCAGCAGAAGTACATGTTGACTTTCAGGAAATAAGCTGTTATCTAAATTCATCTATCTGCAGCACGTACAAACCCAACAGAGAAAATTACATTCTATGTAGGATATTGGTATCTTCAGCTTTTTCCAGCTTAAAAAGTCTCTATGTGGAACAACAAAGTTCAAATAATCTTATGAGAGAAGTGATCAGAGAATGAATAGCGGGGAGAAGCCCCTTTCAGAGAAAGTGACCCAAGAAGACTGAGAGGGTCCCTGCCGCTGGTGCTCAGTGGGGAGGGGAGAGAAATAGATAAAGCATCTCTGCTTGAGAATGTCACAGAAAACAGGCATCCCTTGGAGATTGCACCTCCTACCTACTCAGTTTCAAAAGGACAGCAGCCTCACAATCTGCTGTTTATGTAAATAAAAAAGTGTCAGTCGAGGAAAGATGAGTGCTCAGCATGCTCTTAAAACATCTGTTCTTGCAAAATACTTGAAAATAATCATGCACTAACAAGAGGAAAACAGCTGTGCATGAATCAATAGCCTCCACCATACGAGCACCTAGAATATATGTACAATAAACTCTGCAGAGATGGGCCCCTGGGGTATTTGGATCAGTGGATGGACTATTGATTATGCATAATTTTACTGTGAGCTGTTGTTGTTTAGTTATATGAAATACATTGTGCCTGGAGTCTTAGGGAGAATGTCTACTTGTGGCCATGTTACTTAAAGCCTTTTACACCAACTCTTTAAAAGCAATATATAAGCCAAAAATACCCTTAAGGGAAATTTTTGAAGCACCATCTGGTGATGCACCTGAAACTAAGTAGAGACATTGAAGGTGAGGTTACAACCAAGCACAACCTGCCCTACTTTGTACTCAGCTGTGACCCAAGATTAGAGCCTGTTCTTCATCCTTTTCTGGATCAGTTTACTCCAGTCCGATCAGAGTTTTCAACTTGTAGGTATAGAATGTTTACCTGGGCTGTAGAGGTATACTCTGCAAGGATCAAAGTACTGACTCTTTTTTGTCATCCTGTCCTGGCGAGATGGTTGGATTAAAGCCAGTGACACTTGTCTGTCCCTAGGCAGTATAAAGTGTGATTTCTTTTCTTTTAAAATTTTGCATATGAAAAGACTCACTCTTAAAATTATTTTTTTATAGATTAAAAACCTACTGCTTATCCACTATAATTGTACCTAACACTTCAAAAAAAATATAGGTCATTTCATATCCTCCAGATATTGCTGATTACTCGGGAGAGGATGGCAAGTGCATTTTAGCATTTTCCTCTTCATGTCCAGTGGTAAATTCCACTGATTTCTAGAACTCTTTGGTAAGGTGCACAGTGCCCTAGTACAGTATTCCACCTAGATGCTATTTTTCTTGTGTTGAAAGAGCATTCCAAAATTTATCAGCCTTTACCAGATTCAATCAGGCAACCACTCAGAGCTGCTCAAGGGAGAGTTGTGCTTTTCACCACCGACATGTGGAAAAGCAATCAGACACTGAATTATATGGCTGGCTTTCTTTGTCTTCATCTGTTTAAAGTACTCACTGAGCCCCAGTGAAATAACAGTGCTGTGTGTAAAAGCCCTTGGAAAAACCTCATTCATCATGAAGTTGGTACGAAAACCTGAACAAATAGCTGAAGGGCTGCCTTCACAAAAAGCAAGAACAGACAATGTTTTGATGTTTTCAGAAATCACGCTGTGAACATGATTTTGCCTTCCCCTTCCCTCACTTCCACTTTCCAGGCTTTATATATATTTGGGCCCTTACACTTCAGTCAAAAGCAGGCACAAAGTGAGCTACTCCTAGAGGCAAGCATTAACACTGTTAAAATCATAGCATTTCCAGTCCTTAATCATCTACTTTGAAAGCCTTAAATGTATCACTAAAAGCAGGTTAGGTACCTTTGCTTGTTAAGAACTAGGACACAGGGAGGCCAGCAAAGATCATGGAGTCAGGTGGAAGGCAGCAGATCAGCCTGACCATCCAGAGACTGGAACAAATACTGGTTTAGAGCTGACCTCCCCGCAGGGATTAACTGCTCAGTAGGTTATTGTTAGTGGTTTAAACTTTCCATTTGGCTTTCTTCTAGGGCTCAGCATGATTCTGGCTTGTGTTCAAGTCTCTTCATCTTATGTTTGGGCTTAGTGGATATAAAGAAATGTTAATATTTGCTGAAGCTAAATATAATTAATATTGTAATTTGGTTTCAGAAAGATAATACATTATAAAACTAAAGATGCATTGTTTTTAGATTATTTACAGTTTGGATAACACATACAATGGATTCTCTGTAATGTAGATAATTTGAAGTAATTTTAAAGTGTGTTAGAAATGAGCTGTCAGTTCAGCTTCATTTTGGGAGTGAAAAGGGAATCATTAAAATTGGATTTCTTAAAGAGATACGGCAATTTCTTAGAGTTTCAGGAGAGCTTGGGGATGAAGGATGTGGTAATCCAGTAGGCTGTTTGCTTTGGATTTGCAAGCCACTTGTGAGCTGGTGTGTGTGTGTGTGTGTGTGTATGTGTGTGTGTATCTCTTATGATGATAGGGAGCACTTTCATCTTGGATCTTAACAAAAGAAACAAGATACTTGTTAAAGGATTAACACTATGAAAGATTTTCCATTGCTAAATCATGCCAGAAAATAAGAATAAAAAATATAATGAATGAATTAGAGCACAAATTCTCAGACTAGTGAAGCTGTTCTAAGGAAGGTAGAGAAAGTAATGTATTAGTGCCAACCATTTTGCAGAGTGCATTGAAGAGAGGAAATCTGAAAAATACTGTTGGAACATCTACATTTTGCAGAATTTGACCAATTATTGGGTAAAGGGAGGGACAGTTTGTTTTACAAAAAAAATTTCATGACTCTGATAAATGAGGGCAGCATGAAACCAATGTAGCATCATCAACACTTGGACAACTGAAGAAGAAATGAATTTTGAACTTATCCAAAATAGAAGCAAAACTCAAAATATTTGCAAAATATGTAGTCAATACCTGAACTGGTTGACATAATGAGGAAAATAAAATTAATATCAACTTCTAATGAAAAACATTTAAAGCAATCAAGGTACCACTAGCATGGTGGAAATAGTGTTGAACTAAACATCACTGTAGTCCTTGCTCTTTCTTTTTAATGAATGATTCATAGTGATCCCTTAATCATTCTTGGTGTCTGTTTCCTCACAATGAAAGAATGGGATTAAATAAAATTACAGTAGTGCCCCTCCTGTCCACAGGAGATACATTCTAAGACCCCCACTGGAGGCCTGAACTCATGGGTAGTACTGAACTTTACTTATACTATGCATAGACATTTTTGAGAAAGTTCAGGTTATAAATTAAGAGCAGGAAGAGACTAATAACAGTATTTAATTGTAAGTTAAAATTATAAAAATCATTTATAATTATAAAAATATACTATAATAAAATTACTGGCATCTCTACTTTTTTGTTTTGGGGTCATTATTAATAAAACATAGTTTAGTTGAGCACAAAAACTGTAAGACTATAATAGTTCTCCTGATAATTGAGTGTACTAAGTGACTGATGGGTAGCATATACAGCATGAATACACTGGATAGAGTAATGATGATACATGTTGCAGGTAGGAGGAAGAAGAATGCTGTGAGATTTCATCATACTACTCAGAAAAGTGTAAAATTTCAAACTAATGAAATTTATTTCTGAAATTTTCCATTTAATATTTCCAAATGGAGTTGACCAAGTAACTCAAATTGCAGAACAATAAACTGTAGATAAGGGAAGACTACTGTATCCTTTTATTAAATTCCTTTTTTGCTGAATTCAGATTGATAAGGTACCATATATACATATATATGAAATTCTTTTCTCTAGCGTAACAGATTTCCATCAAATTCCTATAAAAAGATACAACCACAAAGAAGGATGTGGGAACATTATCTTGTCTTATCCATCATTTTGCTTTCCGATGTTTCACTTACCCACGGTCAACCAGAAAAGTGAGTATTATGAAATGATATATATTTTTAAATAGTAGCCAAGTTTTTTAAAGGTTGGAGAAGAAACAGGCTCTGCAGAGTGAGTTTGGACCATGTAATAGTAGGAAGAGAGGTATACCCTACAGAGTGAGGGTGGGTCACCACGCAGGAAAAGTCACAGTGGACTGCCCTTAGGCTCAGTGTGTACCTGCACCTCAGGCTGGCAGCAGGTCCAGGCCATCCTATGGAAAACCTGCTCAAGTTCTCAAGAGAAGGTCACATGCCAGGCTTTGGGAACTATTCTGTGCATCTGTGCACGCCTGTTTTCCCAACCAGTTTTAGCCATGTCCTCCTTTATCGTCTGAGAGACACATATTCCCATAATTCTTTATGAGTTACTGAGGGAGTGGAGGGCTCTGTCTTTTCATGCTTCTTATGGCTGTAAAGGACTGTAGACCCTACCTACTGGTGATCAGTTGCTCTTTACTACCTCAGGGTGTTATGAGTCACTGGCTGGGTTGAAAAGAAAAACTGTTAAGAAACAACGGGAAAAGAATTAGCAATATACAGGAGGAAGAAAGTAATTTTGCTATTATGTCGGGGGTGTAGAGGTCAAATATAAAGATCAGGTTGGATGGCAAAGAGGGAGTCATAGACTTAGCAAAATTACTCACATAATGGATCAAATTTTTTAAAAAAGGAGTCTCAGTACAGATTTCCATTTAAGCTGTGGTAAACTAGGGTCATTAGTGACTCTACTGGTCTGCACCCAGAGCAATACTAGAGTCATGCTTTCTGAAGAGGAGCATCAGCTCCTCCCATGGCTATTGAGATTGACTTTCTCCTTAGAACTGTGAGACTTTTGATAACCATTTCCTATGTAGGATTTTTATAGCTTGTACTGCATCCCTTGAGGAAGAACCAGAAAGGTTCCTCAGGAACTAGGAATAAGGCTAGGGCCTTGAGGGGCCATAGGGGTGCCCTTTTTGCCTCTCTATCAGTTTTTGACTTCCCAAAGAGACTTTAGACATATCTCCTTGGTGCCCCATATCATGCATGATTGTTATGTGCTTGGGAAGATGGATTGCTTTTAAGAGTTGTAGAATTTTCTGCATGTGCTTTATAGATGATTAGTTTTTAGTTAGCAAGTGCTTTTTTCTCAGATTTCTACATGATCATGTAGCATCATCATTGGAACTTGTGTCAATATATAACTTCTTGTCTTTTTCTAATATCAGTATTAGGCCCTAGGGAAAGTTGGGTGAAATGACTGGTTGTAAACTAACAATTGTTTAACCTACCTTTTGATGTCCTTCTTGGGACAAAACTGCTTCTTTTGGTGAACCACACCTCCTCAGGGTCTTGGCAGGACAGGTCAATGATGTTCTGCCTCCTTGCATAGATTGAGGAGATTACTTATTCACAAGTGTGGCTATTCTGTGTCTACAGGCATTAGAGAGGCAGTGTTAAGGGTAGTGCAGGTTTTTAATAACCTTGCGGGTGTCTAAAAGCATGGTCTGACACTTGGCAACCTATTCCCCTGTAAACCACAGGTAACTTTTGCTCTGACCTGATAGGGAGTCAGGAATTCTAGATTCTGTCCTAAAGTCTTTCTCTGTTAGTATAGCTGTAGCTGCTATTGCCCTCAAGAGGGTTGTCACCCAGCAACCACTCCATCTAACTTTCAAAATTTTGTTAGTACATGCTTACAAGTCACACAGTTTACAGTTGTTTTGGAGAGTAGTTACATGTTCATAATACAGCCTGTTTTATTAAATCCCCTTCTTCTTCCATTCTCTCCCCCTTCTACTCTGGTTCCCCATCACCTTTTACATAGTTGTTGACATTGTTTGTCTTAGCACATGTCATATCATATAATGTTTACACTGACTGGAGTTATTAGGATACTGTACATGGCCTGTCCTTATTGTTCTCTTTTCCCCTTCCCTTCCCTCTCCTTGTTCCCTTAGACCATTTCCTTATTGGACAAGATCTGTCTCTTTGCCCCTTTCAATCTACCATTTTTTCTCTGATTCATCTAGTTTTTGAAAAATATGCCACTGGGCAGACTTCTTGTACTAGCTGTTGGGCCAAGACACCCAAAGGAATTATCCTCTTTTCTGATATGTAGAGGAAGAAGGATTTTCTTAGGCTGGGTTTTCCATTACAATATGCAGCCAATCCGCCTGTTAGCTAATTAGGTCAGGAAAACCTGGCATAGTCCCAGTAGGTAAAATTCATTCTGGTCTTTGTCAGAAATTGAGAATTGTCCCCAATTTTCCTAGTAAATTTCTTCCTAGTAAGGGTGTAGGAAACTGGAACAATTAAAAATTCATGATTAAATATTTGGCCTTCAGTGTCACACATCAGAGCCGGAGTAAAGAATCTCCAACTTGGGGTTTCCGTGACCCCAACTATAGTCATAGATGTAGAGGAGGGTTTTCCAGAGAGAGGTTCATCCAAGCAGGATGAAGTAACTGAGCTGGCTCACCTGTGACATCCAGCATTACCCAAAGCTCCTCACAAGAGATGGTAATACCCATGGACAGAGAATGTTGGCTCCCTTGGGTCTCTTCTGAGCAGAAGATGAAGGTTTTGGCTGGCTTACTCTCTCTCTGGAAGTAGGGACAGTCAGCCTTTTAGTACCATGAGTCAGGAGCATTGACTGCCTCACATTTGGATCAGGGCCTAGGCAGTGGCTCGGTGCAGTCACGTACCCAGTGTCCAGACTTCTTGCCCTTGAAACAGGAAGCTTGGCTGTCCTTGGGTTTCTGTTAGACAACTTGTGTGCTTTTAAAGCCCTGTCAGTTGCGAGAGCTGTAATTTTACCCTATCTCCTTTGATCCTTCTCCAGATCCCAATTGTTGACCACAGAAAAAGCCATGTTTAATGAAGTCTATTTGTTAAATTTTGGAGACCCATATCCCTCTGACAGACAAGTGGGGATCTGAGGACAGGGTCATCTAAGATATCTCTTCCTTGGGGGCCAGTCTAAGTATCTATTTTTTGGGTTTTTCTTGAGATAAAGTGTCATAAAATCCTGAACCTAAGAGATTTAATTTCACTTTCTATGTTTTTTGTTTGTTTGTTTATTTATTTATTTAATTTGGTCAGGATCTTGCTATGTATTTCAGCCAGGCCTTGAACTCACTTTGTAGCCCAGATTGGTCTTGAACTCATAGCAATCCTTCCGCCTCAGCCTCCCGAGTGCTGGGATTACAGGCATGTGACACCATGCCCAGCTCTACTTTCTATGTTTTGAGCATAAAGAGTTTATTTGAAAAATAATCTCATCATTTAAATTGCCACTCATACCCATCTCTCACCACTTCCTAATTCATACTGAATCCAAACTGTCTTGGAAGAGTGGATAAACTATTCCTTTTTAACACTGGCAAGGTCAAACCTTTCCCACGGATCAAGGATACAGCCTAGTGGTGATGTTGGTGGAATCCAAGGGGCATGATTCATGAAGTTTTCCATGTCTCATCTCGGGGCCAATAGAGAGAGACAGTAGGTCTCTGCTCCTTAAGATGGAATTCCATGCAGAAGGAGGAGACCTGATTTGTGCCCACAAAGCATCCTTTGTGAGACTCTAGTGCTCACTAGGCAGCCATCTCTGCCCCAAGCTGGGGTGGTGCTGTCATCCTTCATAGAAGCACAGATTAAAGCCCCACTAAGGGCTTCTTGTTTTCAGATAGGGGCCCATTGACTCCTTCAGGAGAGGGCTGCTGAGCCACTTGATGCTCTACATACCCCCATGGGATCAGGGTGGAGTCTCTGACAGAGATCTGTATATTTCTTCTCCATTAAATTACCATTCCCATTGCTAGCAGATAAAAGGCATTTCTCTTCACTCATCTTCAGGCTCTACCAGTATAATCTCTCTTGTCTTTTTCCCCTTCCTTTAATTTTTGTATTACACACAAGCTTGGTCTCTTCTTCTCTACATTGTTCTTTATAATACACAAGTCAGAATTTTATTTCTCTAACTACCAATCAATATGTAACATTTCAGCCTTTATTTTTTGACTTGTGTTTTTTTTTATGTAACTATATTAGTTTCATATCAGTTTGCAGTTGATACATTATGGAATGCCATTTTTCCATTTGAGGATATGGATCGTAAGAAGGACTGCTGTAGGTTTATTTTTCTAATAACATGTCATAGAACAGAGCCCACTTAAAATGTTAAGGCAAGACAAAGCCACTACATTTTGGAATGATATTAGCTCATTTTAAGAACATATACAACCTGATAATACTTATTTATGAGACTTCTTTTTTTGACTAACTGTAATATCTATTTTTTAAAAGAAAATTTATTTGTATCAGTGCATTTGCTGCACATAATGATTTCAGTCACCATGGAGAATCAGCCTAACATGTCTTAATTCTTTTTTTCCTTTCCTTACTCTTCTTTACTTTCTCTTCTCTCTTTTCCCCCCTCCAACATCGTTTGACCCTCCTGGCTTTTGCAAAAGATCTATCTCCCTGTTTCCTACAATCTATCTTTCATTTTGCTCTTTAATTATTTATGCTTTGGGTTCTCATGTAAGAGAAACCATGTGAAATTTAAGCTTGTGTATCTGATTTATTTCAGTTAACACTATGGTCTCAAGGTGTATCCATGACTGAACCCAGGGCCTCATGCATGCTAAACAAGTGCCCTGCCACTGGGCTACATGTCCAGCCCTTAATTTTAAATTTTAAGATGTTATGTATGAAGTATTTGCACATGAATGAGTGGGGATCAGGAAAATGTTATTACTTCTTTTATTACAAGGATGACTTAGGAAAGATTTGGAGGTAGAAATGGAGTACTTAGGTAATATTGGGAAAAAATTTTCCCAGATGTACATGTGAATAAAATGAAGACCAAGAAAGATACTGGTTAGTATCTTGAAAGGAGATTATTTGAAAAAGACCACTAAAATTCAATCTTATTGCATACGACTATTCCTGGTTATCCAGTAGTTGAGAAAATAGCATTTTAGTGTGATGTTGTCGATTCAGTTCTTTACTGAATAGGATTCATGAGAAGTTACTGTGATACTTTGTGTCAAAAATTGTAGTGCTTCCACTTTAAAGAAGCTCTCTAGGTCAAATTTTGGTAGATACTATGACAACACAATAAAACAAATATAAATCACCCCAGTATAAGCCTGAAGAACAGTAATACATGAAATGACTGCTAATAGCATATTGTCAGTGATATAATGTTGCTGCCATTTGGATGTCAGAACTGGACATTTTCTGAATTTATTATAATACTCATTGAGGGAAATATGTGTTCATTACTAGTGCTCAGAGCATCTGGTAAGGCGACCTCTAATTCTGCTTAAATGGAAATCGGCAAAGCAGGTACATGTTTTTGTGGCTCCTGTAAATTAATCTCCAGGGATGGGTCTTCTGATACAGCATTCCTGAATCATATACCAACCTCAGAACAAGGCTTAAACATCAAGTGACACTCAATGGTTCAATTGGTGTAAATAAATCTAAACCACATGAATCTGACAGAAATTGCTTCATTCTTTTGGTGAATTATTTGTTTGCATGGGACCATCATGGTCTGAACACTACTCTGTATATCATATTAACCTCACATATCTAAATCCCCTGCTTATACAAGGAGGTGAAAGTTAATGGTCATCATGTTACAGGCAGCTGAGCTACACAGAAATATTATAGGCAGTCAAACAGGGCTAGGTCCTCAAAGGAGCCAGTGCAGAAGCCCAGATACCTTGTAACTGTACCTTGAACCCATCTCACCCCATGGTTTTACTCTATAAAAGCCTATAGAAAAGACAATCTTTGGCAACCCACTCGGGACCCCTTCTGTCCCTCAGACAAAAGCTTTCTTCCTCTCAATAAATATATTCTGCTCTTAACCTCTGTTGTTCCTAAAATTCATTCTTCGATTTTTAGAGAACATGAACTTGTACCGGACATATAGTAGGTTGGGAGTGTCATTCTCCTATATCAGTCAGAGGTCCTGATTATATTTTGGATGGATAATACTATCTGGTTGGATTATAGATTTTCATGAGAATATGAAGGTTAAAGCAGGAAAGAATTCCCACCTATAAGTCAATAGTTATACAAAATTGGATTAAGATAGATTAATAGGAAAAAAGTATATTTACTATATGACTATGCATGGGATTCTCACAAACCATGAGACTGAAAACTTAAAGCTTTTGGTTAGATCCTTGCTCAGCTCTGCATGTGGGGATGTGAATTATATAGGGAGTGTGTGTCTAAGTATTGACAATACAAAGTTGACTAAACATAAATTTACATAACCTATCTCATCCTCCTTCAAAACCAAGGGCATCAAGGTAAGAGACATTCAGTGGGTGCCTACAAGTAATCAATTATTGCTCTAGGCCTATTGTCACTTTAGACTCCAAAAAAGCCACTATTGAGACTTCTCCAAGCAGAGACGATCATCTCGTGGAGACTGGATTGTCCCCTCAAGCAATAAGGACTTATCTAGAGCAAACTTGGAAAACTAGAACTAAGATAATACTCAACCAGTGCCATGACCCATGCAGCCCTTGATGTTCTTGGGATGGAGGACAGTGAGAGGATGAGAAAATAAAGAAGAGACAAAGCTGGGGTCAGGTGGAGACCTTACCCTTCTGATGGCAGGAAAGGAACTGGTAGCTCACTGCAGTGGCATTTATTTATACCTTTAGCAACTTAATGTCACATGATATCCTGTTGTCCTAGCAACCCACCTTTCAGATTGTCTTGGGATGGGTGTTCTCTGGGCTGAAGCAGCTTCTTCACATGGCTTGCCCCAGGCACTCTTTATTTTTGGGTGGTCATGCTCCAGCCTTGCATGTGTGGTCAATTTCCAGCTTCAACGGCTCCCAGAAAACCAGACGGTAGCC
Organism: Dasyprocta punctata; assembly: GCA_004363535.1. Classification (NCBI taxonomy): domain Eukaryota; kingdom Metazoa; phylum Chordata; class Mammalia; order Rodentia; family Dasyproctidae; genus Dasyprocta; species Dasyprocta punctata. The sequence goes on along the minus strand of RJWM01004350.1, from coordinate 22,222 downwards.
TACCCAAACAAATCCATACAAGTTGATCTTGTGCCTTTGTTAACAGGCCAGTCTGATTTCCATTGGAGCAGTGATCCCTCAGTTCCTCAAATTGAAGTTCCTTCCCATTCTCTCTTTGTAACTTTGCCTAATAAATCTGTCTGTGGCTGTCACTGATTCAACTTGAGGTTTTTTTCTGCACTGAGCTACTAAGAACCTGCCTGAGCTGAGTTTAGGTTCTATTCTGTAGGGAGAGCTTGTCAGACGCTGTCTGATGACACCACATCTGTAAGTATTTTCTGAAGGATGCTGAATAAATAAACTTGTGGGCCAGGGATTTAGCTCAGCAGCATAAGCACTTGATGGGCAAGTGTGAGGTCATGAGTTTGATCCCTGGTACAAAAAAACAGAACAACAACAACAAAAAAGACATAAACGAGATGGACCCAGTTTGAAATGTATTGAGATTGCTGATAGTAGCTCAGCTATGTTCCAGAGCTGGATTGTTAGTATCAGTTAGGTACAGTCAAGTTCCAGAACAGACTTCTAAAGCTTTGTTGAGCCCCCAGTACTTGTGAAACTCTGCTTGTTATTGTACAACCTCGGGAGGAAGATCCCAGTTGCCAAGGACAGAAGTTGTCAGGTCGTTTGGGAGGAGATGAAAAAGAAAGAAGGAAAGAAGGAAATTTTATTTTTATGCAAACATCATGGGTACAGAACAAAGGGTCATATGAGGGAAATTCAAGCAATAGTGCTTAGTGGAATTACTGAGCACTGAGATGCAATGTCCCAAGCCATCTCACATCTAAAGAACACAGAAATGGTGACCATTAGTATTTGTTTGGAAAAGGATGCTGAGGTATAAGGCATGGAGTTAACCAATGCACTCCCAACAGGACTCAGATACCAACTTGACCTATTGCTGCTGCTTCTGTTCACTAACACGTTTGTAGTGAACATAGTCTTTGTAGGTGTTGAGTTATATTATTTGTACATGTAACCTTATTTAGCATTCCAAAGAGTCTTGAAAATGTAGTTGTAATTTAACTACTTCACCCATTATAAGGGTCACAACCTACACTTCCATAACAAAAGACAGATTAATGAGACAAAAGATAGCAACTTTATTTAATATAAGCTTTATGTGATATGCAAGCTTTCAAAAGTAAAGAACTAAAAACCCAAGGAAAACTTTTATGCTTAGGTTCAATGGAGAAAAGACAGCCATGTAGACATGACTGGGGAAAAAAGTGAATGAGGTAGTGGTAATAAACTAAGCAGTGGAAGAGGAGTCAGCAAGGTCAGTAGGCTCAGATTCCTTTTAACTTCTCCATGTAGTACTTCTTCCTCTTGAGTATGGGGCAAGATCCCTCTGTAATGAAGATCTTTAAAAGTGGAAAAGGAGTAAAGTGATCTTTTAGGCTTTTAGGTTTGCTCTGAGTGTTCTAATTTGCATTTCTTGCCTTGGAGGAGGAGAAATTTTGGTTTCTATGGTCCACTTGATAGGAGGAGGAGAAAAGGGAAATGAAGATGAAAAGGGAAAAGAGACTTTGCTTCTGAGGCTATGTCCAAGGCCTTCCAGTTATTTTTAGTTCAGATACTTAGCATGCTGTAGTGTCATGCTTTGGCGTGTTTGCTGAGTTCCAACATAGTGAAGTGTTAAAAGTTGCATGTCTAAGAACCAGGAGATCAATGTCTATCTCAGTGTTGTGATCAACCACCAAGCAAGGAAAACTCATAACTTTCTAACTGTGAGATTGCAATAACAAGATTTAGTTCATGATTGTTAAAAGTAGATGAAATAATTACAGCATGATGGCTAGGGACTTGTCAGGCATACAGCACACTCTGATGTCAAGCTTTGTTCTGTCCAGTTAAACTAAAAGTGTATTTCAACTTGCAATGGGAATGTATCCTGGTAAACCCGTTGTAAATTTAAAATATTTTAAGTAAGAAATGTGTTCATTATGCATTCTATTGAATATCATAGCAGCACAGTATACACTTGAGAGTCAGTTGCTTATCCTCTTTCTCATTTCCATGGCTTAATTTTTCAAATTATTTTCATCTTTCATTTTTTCATTCTTCACCCCCTCTATCTTTACTAGTATAACCATTAAAATTTATCAATTTGTAGATATTTAATTAACTCTATGTATGCTATTGCTGCTGAATTTTGTTTGTTTGTTTGTTTTGTTTTGTTTTATTTTGTTTTGGTTTTGGTACTGGAAATCAAACTCAGAACCTTGTGCTTGCCAGGCAGGTGCTTGTATCACTGAGTTATATCCCTGGCCCTTGCTGTTGATTGTTGGAGGAATAGTTGTTGCGTTTAGTAGATGTTTAATGTAGGTTAATATTTTATGTGCTTTACGGGGCTCTTTTCTAGGGTAAAGGGCAGTACATTATTGGTTCTTCTGATACGTCAATATTCAATTTTTCTCTGATGTATTGTTATTGCTGATTTAGTTGCTATTGCCAGGGTGACAGAGTTGTTGCTATTGATAGCTTTTCTTTGTATGCCAATATTTGGATTGCTTTTGTGTTACTAACAGTACTGAAGTCCATTCCTGGAGAAGTGGATGGTAGGCCACATACACTGTGTCTTTTCCTCTCAAGATTAACAGGGATGATCAGGTGTTGGGAATGAGGTACACCCAGAATACAACTCTGAAAAGTAGACATAAACTAAGGAACTCTCTATTCTAGCAAAAAGTTTTTCCACAATAAGTGCCCACAACCTCAGTGTACATGCACACACACACACACACACACACATACACACCATGAGAAGTCGAGGAAGCAGAATGCCTCCCCAAACCTGAGACTCTCTAAAAGTTGATCCCCAGGGAACTCAGGGGGAGAAAATCCAAAGTCACAATGCTGAATTAATTGAAACAATAAAATAAGATTGATTGATGAACTCAAAGATGCTATACCTAAATAGAAAATGGATTTAATTAACAATGAGTAAGATTATAGATGACACAAATAAAAAGTTAGAAGAGCTACACAAAATGATGCAAAATATGAATGCTCAGTTTAGAAAAGAATTTGAGACCATGAAAAGGTTTCAAAAAAATCCAAGAGATTAAAAATTCTATTGAAAGAAGCAATCAATGTAAAGACAGTGTCAGAAGTAGAAGGCAGGCTGATGTCAATGACCAACTACTCAGAAATATGTTGAAAACAAGAGAACATAAAAAATGAATCCAAAAATAGCTAGGTAACGCAAAGAAAACTAATCTAAGATTAATTAGAATTTGTGAAAAATCAGAAGATCAAATTGTATAAATCCTTGTTTACAGAAATAGTGGAAGAAAACTTTTAAAATGGGGAAAAATTAAATATTCAGAAAAATGATATACACAAAGTCCCAAACAGTCATGATCAAACAAAATTCACAACCCATCATGGTAACAATCCTGGAAGTTCAACAGAATGATAGAATTCTAAAAACTATTAGAGAAAACCAAAACAACTTGTATGAAAATAAATTCATTAGTATTTTTTTTAATTTTAAAGAGGATAAAACCAAGTAAAACAAAATAGAATAAAACTAATCAAAATAAACCAGTATAAGTGATACAGGACTTCAAGATCTCACAAAACCAACAGTAGTTACCATAATGCCTTTTGTTGTCTTCAGACTAGCTGCAGATACCTTCAGACATAGTAAAAATCAAACAGAACAGAATAGAATAGAAACAATAAAAACAAAACAATGAATGCAATAAAGGACTTCAAAACAAGCCAATAGTAAATCCAAAATGGCTACCACAATATGTCTTGCTATCTTTCAAAGAGCTGCTCATGCCATCAGATTCAACATAATCAAACAAAACAAAAGAGAACAAAACCCATCCCAACAAAACAATGAAAATGATATGGTTTCCCTCCCAGGATCACTTCCTAGTGAGGTCTGGTTCTCTCTCTCCACAGTCCGCGAATGGTGCTGACTCACAAGAGAGATTTGGGTGTAGCTGTCCCCACTCTGGCAACAGCCCATGCATGGTGCTGGTTTCCAGGTGGGAATCACCTCCCAGTGAGGGTGAGACCTGGTTCTTTCCCTCCATAGTCTGAGAATGGTGCTGGCTCATGGAGAGAGGCTTGGGTATGGCTGTCCCCACTCCAGTAGCAGCCCGCACATGGCACTGGTTTCCAGGTAAATTCTTTGGTATTACAGCACACTTCCTGATGCAAACCTTAAGTGCAGAAAGAACTTAAAAGTGGTAGAAGCCCTAAAAAGAAAAACATCCAACATGAACTAATACATCCCACAAAACTATCTTTCAGTCAAAATCCAAAGTTAGTACAAGGAAGAAAATTATAAAGATCAGAGCAGAAATAAACAGATTTGAGATAAAAAGAGTACAAAGGATCAAACAAAATTGACAATTTTTTTTTTTTTTTTGCATCAGGGATCAAACTCATGACCCCTGCACTTGCCAGGCAGGCACTTGTACCACTGAGCTATATCCTTGGCCCTAAAATTGAAAATCCTTGGCCAATCTTCCCAAAAGAAAGAAAGAAAGAAAAAACCTATACTAATGCAATTATAAATGGACACCATAGGCTGGCCATGGTGGCACATGCCTGTAATCCTAGCACTCAGGAGGCTAAGGCAGGAGGATTGTTGTGAGTTTGAGACCAGCCTGGGATACAAAGTGAGTTCAAGGCCAGCCTGAACTGCATAGTGAGACCATGTCTCAACAAAAAAACCAAAAAAACCAAAAACAAAAAACATCAAATATCAGAAGATTACTAGTAACTACTTTGAGAATCTGTACTTTATTGAATGGAGAATTAAAGAATATATGTATCTAAAATTTAATCAAGAAGATATAAAAAGATACAACAATCAATGAAACTGAGGTAGTAATAATAATAATAGAAAAATATACCAACTATGAAAATCCTAGGAACTGCTGGGTTCACAGTGGGATTCTGTAAGGTCTTCAGGGAAGATCTAATGCTTATGTGCCTCAAAGAATTAAAAAAGGAATATTCCCAAAGTCATTAATGGAAGCTAGCATTACTTGATTCCAAAACCAGACAAAGATCCCACCAAAGAGATAAACTATAGGATAATTCCTTTAAAGAACATAGATGCAAAAACCCTCAGAAAAGATCCTCACAAATCCATACATATAATATATCAAATAAACAGAAGCAAGGATGAAAATCACATGATCATCTTGATAAAAGCAGATAAATTTTTACAAAATCCAACATCCAATCATGATAAAAACCTTGTATAAAATGGTATAGAGAGATCTTAATTAGATAAAAACCTTTTTATTAGAAACCTACTGTCAATAACATATTAAAAGAGGAAAACTTTCCCTCTACCAGTCTTGTTCAACGTAATACTTGAAACATTAGCCAGAGAAATTAGGCACATGAAAGAAATAAAAGGGATACATATGGGAAAGGAAGAAGTCAAATTATCATTATTTGCAGATGACATGATCTTTTACATAGAGGATTCAAATAATTCCACCAAAAGACTCCTAGAATTAATAACTAAATACTGTAATGTAGCAGGATACAAAATCAACAGACAAAAATCAATAGTATTCCCCTACAGCAATAATGAATTCACCAAGAATGAAATTAGGAAAACAATACTATTCACAATAACATCAAAAATAATTACATATATAGAAATTGATCAAAATAAGGAAGTAAAAGACCTCTACAATGAAACTATGTTACTCTGAAAAAGGAGATCAAAGAAGAGATCAGAAAATGAAAAGGTGTCCCCTGTTCCTGGATTGGGAAAACCAATATTGTCAAAATGGACATATTTCCAAAACTGATATACTGATTTAATGCAATCCCAGTCAAAGTACCTCACAAGAGTACAAATAAAATTCTAAAATTCATATGCAACAAATGGAAACCTACAAAATAAAAACAATTTTGAGCAACAAGAAGCAAAGCAGGGGGAATCATAATTTCAGACTTCAAGTTATACTAGAAAGTGATAAAAAAGTTTGGTATTTGTGCAAATACATATATATAGGTCAATGGAACACAGTATAGGATACAGAAACAACTCCAAGAATGTTCAGCTATTTGATATTTGACAAAGGGGTCAAAAACATGCACTAGTGAAAAGAGCTTTTTTCAAATAGTTCTGGGAAAATTTGCTATCTACATGCAGAAGATTGGATCTAGACTCATATCTTTCAACATGCACTAAACTAAAAATCAAAATAAATAAAAAATCTAAATGCTAAAATAGAAATAATCTACTGAATGATAAAATAGGTAAAATTCTAATTCCAAAACCAGATAAGAATGCAACCAAAGAGATACCTATGTATAATATACTACATTTTCTTTATCCACACACCCACTAAAGGGCACATGAACTGACTTAATAATGTGGCTAGTGACGGCACATGCCTGTAATCCCAGAATTTGGGAGGCTGTGGCTGGAGAACTGCTGCCAGTTTGAGGACAGTTTAAGCTATATAATGAGTTCTAGGCCACCTGCAGCTACATAGGGAGACCCCATCTCAAGACAAAACAGAAAAACAAAATGCCCCTATTGTGAATTGTGCCCCAATAAAAATGAGTATGTAGGCATCTCTTAGCGTGTTGATTTTAACTTTCAGGTATATAACCAGTAGTATGCTAGATCATATAGTAAATCTATTTTTAGTTTCTTGAGGAATACTCATACTGATTCCCATAGTGGCTGGGTTAATTGATATTTCCATCACCAATGAATAAAAACTCTCTTTTCACTTCTTGCCAGCATTTAATATTTTCTGTAATCTTGATCAAAACCTTACTTGCTAAGGTAAGATGGAATATCATTGTAGTTTTAATTTGCACTTCTTGGATGATTCATTAAAGGTGCTGAATAGTTTTTCATATAATTTGTACTTCTGAGAATTACCTGTTCATATTTGTTCATTTATTGATAAGATATTTGTTCTTTTGGTGTTAAGTTTTTTGAGTTCTTTACATATTCTGGACATTAATACTCTACTGGAAAATGTTTCCTCCTGTTCTATAGTCTCTCCACCCCATTAATTACTTTCTCTGCTACGTGTAACCTTTTTGAATATTATGGAATTCATTCTTTTCCCATTTTCCCATTTGCTATAATTTCTAGAACTGTTAGATTACTATTCAGGAAGATATTTTCTATGCCTATATCTTGAACCCATTGTTTCTTCTTGTAGTTTCAGGGTTTCCAGTGTTGCATATAGGTCTCAATTATTTTGAGTTGGTTTTTGTGGAAAATAAGGGATCTATTTTCAATTTCTTTTTCTGCACGTGGACATTCACTTTTCCCGGCAGCATTTGTGAAAAAGGCTATCTTTTTCCAACATGTTTTCTCCAGTATGCTGTCAATCAGATGGCTCTAGCTATGTTTGTTTATTTTTGTTGCCCTCTGTTCTCTTCCACAGCTCTATGTGCCCGATTCTTGCCAGTACCATGCTCTTTTTGTTATTATGGCTCTGTAATATATTTTGAATCAGGTATTATATCTCTACTACTGATTTTTTTTCCTATAGCATTGCTTTAGCTATTCTAGGTCTTTTGTGTTTTTACATAAGTTTTAAGATTTATTTCTAGTTCTGTGAAGAGTATAATTGGTATTTGATAGGAATTACATTGAATCTATGGATTGCTGTTAGTAATATGACCATTTATTAGTGTCTTCTTTAATTTTTTTCTTCAGCATTCTATAATTTCATTTTGTGCTTTCCCATAAGTTTTAAGATTTCTTTCTAGTTCTGTGAAGAGTATCTTTGGTATTTGGTAGGGACTACATTGAATCTATGGATTGCTGTTAGTAATATGATAATTTACTAGTGTCTTCTTTAATTTTTTTTCTCCAGTATTCTATAATTTCATTCTAGAAGTCTTTCACCTTATTGTTTAGGTTTATTCCTAGAATTTTTTGAAGCTAGTTTTTTTCTGTTAATATTTTATTTTACTTGGTAAAGTTTGAGGCTAAAAAAATTTACGTTGCTCATGGCAAGTTTGTACACGTACATAGCATATCATAGTTTTTCATCCATTCCTTCTATTTCTTTGCCTTCATCCTTTTTCCAATAGATCTATCTTACTATTTCCTATTACCTGTCTTTTTATTTTGTTCTTTAATTATTTATACTTGGTTTCTTTAAATAAGAAAACCTATGTTAAGCCAGGCATGGTGGCGCATTCCTTTAATCCCAGCACTCGGGAGGCTGAGGTAGGAGGAGTGTTGTGAGTTCAAAGCTGGCTTGGGCTACAAAGCAAGCCCAAGGCCAGTCTGTGCTACATAGTGCAACCCTGCCTCAAAAAACTAGGGCTAGAAGATTGGCTCAGTGGCTTAAGCATCTGTCTGGCAGGTGCGAGGTTGTGAGTTTCATCCCTGGTGCTGCAAAAAGGAAAAGAAAACCTATGTGATATTTAAGTTGTTATGTCTGATTTGTTTCACTTAATATTATGGTCTCAAGGTGCACCCATTTTCATACAAATGACTGAAGTTTATCCTTCATTATGGCAAAGTAGCTCTCCATTTTATATCAATGCCATGTTTCCTTTATCCATTCATATGTTGATGGACACATAGGCCACTTACAGATTTTAGCTATTGTGTTTTGTGTATGCATGTATGATTATGATACCATGGTTTCTCAGTTCATAAACTTAATTTGTTGCATGATTCTGGAGCAGATTCACATGAACATATACATGGTTATGTTTATTTTTATGTGGGAAAGGTGTCCATGGTAATGTTCATCACTTGATGTACAGGTAGCAAACAAAAACATAATTTTGCCAAATGATTCTGTTTTTGAACCAACTTGTTCACAATCAAAAGTGTTCGCTAACTGAGGTACCACTGTATAATGTTTTTAAGTATTCTGAGAATATGCTGGAAAGAAGAGTAGCTGTGTCAAATGAAATTTCTAGTTTTAGTTTTTTGAGTAATCTCCACACTGATTTCCATATAGATTGCACTAGTTTGCATTCCACTCGATGTAGATGAGTTCCTTTTTCACTGCAGCCTTGCCAGCATTTGCTATTACTGGATTTCTTGATAATAACCATTCTTTTAGGAATGAAATGGACTCAGTATTATTCGTATTTTCATTTCTCTAATGGCAGAGAGGTTGACCATTTAAAAATTCTTTTTCCATTTGTACTTCTTCTGAGAAGTATCTATTAATTTTGTCTCCTTTTTGTTTGGTTCTTTCATTTTGGAGAGTCTAAGTTTTTAAATTCTTTATGTATTCTAGATATTAGTGTGTTAGGAAAACTGTGAAACAGTTTTCTAATTCTCTAGGTTGTCTTTTTATTTATTGACTGTTTCCTATGGTATGGTGAGGTTTTTAATTTGATAAGACCCTGTTTGTTGATTCTTGATATTATGTCTTGTGCCATTGGGGTTCGGTTCAGAAAGTCATTGCCTATGATCAAGATATACAATGAAACTCAGTATTTAAAGGAATAAACTCATGTTATTTGCAGGAAAATGGGTGAAACTCGAAGTCATTGTGTTAAACAAAACAAGCCAACCTCAGAATGACAAGTGTCACATATCTCTCATATGTGGAATTTAGAAAAAAAAAAGCGTGAAATTAGAAGAGAGACTTCTGGAGAAGTGGAAAGGAACCAGAGGGAGAGGGAAGGATTCAGCATAAGGGAGGACAGTAGTATATTACAATTATGCATGAAAATACAGTGAAATCCATTATTTGGTATAATTAATATGCACTAATGAAAAAAGATCAAATTGAAAGTATGTTTTCTACTAAATGTATATTGTTTTGTATCATTATAAAGTTGTAAAATCGTAAGTGAGCTTTTGCAAGTTGAGAAACTCTGTAACATCTTTATTAAAATTAAATTAAAATGGTTGTTTACATTAACAGATATAGACATGTAAAATTGATCTAATCATATGAATATTAATTGTTCTTTCTCAATAACGAATACGTACAACCATTTTGAAAACAATGATACGTAATATTGCAACAATTGTCAAGTTTCTATCATCCTGTTTTGTAAACCTGCATTGTTATTGTTGTGCATTTACTCTAGTCATTTGTTTGTCTCTTTTGCTTTTTGTCTTTGTTATATGTGTCTTTTTTTTCCACTTAAATAAATTTAAAAAATAAATAAAATTAAAGTTCCTTTTAGTTGCAATATCTGATTAATCTAACGTCTAATCTAATTTTAGTCCTTATCCTGAATTCAATTATTTTGGGTTTCTTCAAACATAGACATTATATTTATTGATATATTTTATTATATAGTATGTAATGTACCTTACAGATAGTGAATGCTCAAAATATTTTAAAAATTGTGTTGAAAATATTAAGCACAGCTTCATTGGAATAAACTTTTTCACACTGGAAAATGTTTAAGGAATCAAAATTGTAGGCAATCAAAACATTATACATGAAAGACTTGAAGCCATAGTTTCTCAGGAGAAATCATGAATCAAGGAAATAAATCAATAGGCAGCACTGCATTGTCTGTCCTCAAGTTTGATAAAGGTTTCTTTTCTGGAACAGCAAGAATCATTCTTTCTTCATTTTTTTTTTTCTCAGAGCATCATGAAAATCTCCAGTGAGGATCATTGCACAATAGTTGTTCTGAAAGAATTCAATTTGTCCAGAGCAAATAAATCAATTCACGTCATTTCTAAGGCGGACTGAAACAGGGAATGAAGTGAGCAGGCCCCCCTCTCCCCACTTCTGCAGTTCATTCTTGTAGAAATAATATTTTAAATCTATTACAGCAGAATTTTTCTGTTATCAACTTTTATATCTTGGGTCAGTAGGCAAGTAATATTTTTCAAAAGATAGAATCAAATTTACTGAATAGGCAAAGCTATAAAAGAGATTCTTGCACTTCTTTTTGTACTTTTGGGAGGAATTTCTTAACTCTGATTATTCTTTTTTTTTTGTAATTTTAAAGATAGTATAATCCAACAAAACATAACAGAATGAAGTCAATCAAAACAAAGCAGTAGAACTGGTACAGAACTTCTAAGAAAGATACTATGAAAAGAATAGCTATTATAATATATCGTGATATTTTCAGAATAGTTGACCTTTCCAACAGGTACAGTAAAATCAAACCAAACCAAACCAAACCAAACCAAAACAAAACAAAACAAAAAAACCCCACATTAAAATCGATAAAAACAGAGTATAAAATAAGGCCAAAAAAAATTAATCAGAATAAAGCAAAACAACGAGAACAATATTGGGGCTCGAAGACAAGACAGAAGAGAATCCCCCATTTTTGCTACATTGCGTACTGTCATCTTCCTAAGAGATGCTCAGGCTACCAACCCCAGGCCTACAAAATGAACAAAATTATACTAGCATTTGGTTGTTTTATGTACCTTAGTTGCTATCAATGTAGCCAGACCTCTGAATGAGCAGGTTGCTTTACGGGGTGGGGTGGGGGTGGGGTGTAGCTTTGTCCTAGATTGTTAGCCTGCGCGCGGGTACACGTGGGTGGGGGGCACATGTTTCTCTTCCTGGGGTCCATGCCGGTCTCGCAGGCCCCTGGAAGACTGTCTTACTTGTGTCCTTGTTGGAGGCACTTAGGCCTGGCTGGGTGGACTCCCGAGAAGCACATTTCTTTCTCCTCCTGGGGTCCACGGTGCTCGCCCACTCTGATTATTCTGTTACAGTGGGTAGCATTGATTGTTGAAAGCTAAACTGAAGGTCAACAAAATTTAGAATATTCAAGACAATTTCATGAAACTTATTAGTCATAAAAATGTACTGTAATCACTAAATTGAGATTATTTCAATTCTTCTGAAGGAGAAATTACAGAAGAAATTTTCAGAAATAATAAAAACATGGTACACTGGAGCTAGATCTTCAAGTTTGAATGAGTTTTTTGCATTTCACTGTATACCTTTTTGCAAGTTACTTCACCTCCCCTTGTTTCTGTTTCCTGATCAATAAAATAAGAAAAATGTTGGAAACTAATATATGTAAAGCACCTGGAAGACTATCAGGGTAATAGTTTTCATATTGTTAGTGGTGTCCTTCCTGTGTGTTTCTGCTGTTTACTTTTTAAAGTTCTAGTTTTCCAACTCTTTTTTTCATGACAGTGTCTGTTGGGGACCTCAAATTATAGATTGAGTCCAGGCAGCATTTGAAGTTGTCTTTGTCCTGCCCTTTGAGGCATGTTGGACCATGGAAATGCCCTGTTCTTTTCTGGTCACAGCTGGAAGCCCTGGTGTTAGTGACTACTGTGGCACTCACAGGGCAATATGAGATCAGCTGAGGGTGATAAGGCACCTGGGGAAACTACAGCTTCCTCATTGCTTCCCTGCCTCATCCTTGTCCTTGTCCTTAACCTTGTCTTTAACAGAATGCGTTGTTCTTCTTACTAGCTTACCATAACTGCCATTATTGTTCCCAGAAACACTGCACTTCACCTATTGGCCTTGACTCAGATGTAATGAATAAATACCAAGGCCCTGGTTGCCTCATGACCCTTTTTTCCCTGCAAACAATTGGTCATCCCAGATCCCTGCTATACCACCGTTTTGTCTCTTGTTCTTTCTTCCTACCATGCACTACAACACTTGGCAGTAGACTGGGGTCTCACTGCAAGGGTCCCTGATAACTGGCACAATGGAAGGAATCTCTAAGTATAGGAATGTGATCTAAAGCTTGAGGAGTTTGGCAGTATGTGTGCATGCTCCTGCTTGTACAATGTTTTTCTTTTAGGTGAATGATTGATTTTATTTCACTAATGTAGTTAATTTTGAAACATCTGTCAACTAATTCAGTTTGATAGAAAGCCAAACCATATAGAACTATCTTCTTCAATAAGAGAATGGGCAGTGGGTATGTGTAATAAATGAATATATTACAAAATAAAGATATAAAATGTGTAGAAGTAGATGAGAAAGCTCACCTCACAGGGTAATAACTGGAGAGTGCTAGAATTTTATAGAAGACATTTTATATCTCACTTAACAGACGGTTGTTGCATTTTTTTTCCTCCTGAGGTTTTTCTAAATGCATATTTTGCTATTCAAGATGTAAATATTCCAAGCATTGTTTATACAGTCTCTCTGAACCCTGAACAGAACAGTGAGGAAAGCAACAAATAGGTGCCATATCATCAGCTTTGACAATACAGGAAAAATCTGTTCCTAGTTTATTGGTAGAATTTAGATTGTATTAAGAAATACAAATTGTGTTCAAAAGATACAGTTTTAAAAGCAGATCCTTAGAGATATTTTATATATTAAAATTGACAATGTGTTAGAATGTTTCAATTTATTATTCTGTAATTTATTTCTTCATTACTTATACAAGGGGCATCTAAATAAATAGAAAATGATTAAATACATTTATTAAAAGCACACGGGCACCTCAACATAGTTTTTTTTTTTTGCTTTGAGCACATTTTTCTCACCATTCATGCTATCTTCTGAAGCAGTTCTGGAGGTTTTATTTCATGTATTTACAAGGTGTGATCAAATATGGTGCATATTGCTGCTGAGTGTCATCTAACTGAAAGATGGGCTCAAAAAAAAAGCCATTATAGAGACCTTACACTGTGTTCACATCCACCTTATTCACCGTATCTGTCACTGTGTGACTTCTGGTTTCACTCAAAAGTAAACGTAACCATGATAGATAATCATTTTGAATAGGTTCAAGAAACTGAGGAAGCCCTGGCAGTGTGACTAAAGATGGTCAACAAAGGTATTCTAGAATTACTTAAGAAAGTGGCAAGAGTGCTGGGATAAGTATATTCAAAATGAGGGGTAATATTCTGAAGGAGATTAATGTTAATGTGTCTTTTACTGTAATGAATTTAAAAATTTAACCATTCATTGTAATTTTTATCTCATCTTGTAAAATAGCATGTACTTCTCTCCTAAACAATAGAATTTGGTTCATAACTGTCACTTGTTGATAGCAAGGTTGTAGGCAAATAACATGACCTTTTTGAACCCCAATTTTGTCATCTGTTAAATGGGGGGACAAAATACAAGTTGACTGCATAGGGAAACTGAAGTAAGTGGGGTTACTCCCTGTGGAGTAGTAGGTATTCAAAGGTAGGTCATTGTTACCTCCCAACGGTCTTTTAACTCTCCTTTCTTTCCTACCTGTTTTACATCTCAAAGGCCATTAAATGAAGTTAAACTCATTGGAAATGGAAGAAGTACAGCAAATATATCTGGATTTCTAACTATTCTTATCAGAGTAAGAGACTGTGAATGTAAAAAGGGGGAAAAGTTAATTTTGGAGCCCCTCATGACCCTATTCCTGGGTATATTCTTGAGTATTTTCAAGGGTGATAATCACCTGAAAGGTAAATAAACAGGAGGAAGGAGTGAATATGTCTTGGTTTTCAGAAGATGAATGGCTAGCAACAGATGTTTGCTTATCTTTATATATGTTCATATTTTACACCGGATTCTTAATAACTATGTGGCTTTTTTAAAAGGAGCATTTTAATTTGCTACAGATGTTTCATGAAAACCATTATTAGCATGAAGAGAAAATGCTTTTGGAAGTAATTGTGCAAAAGCTTAATTTTTATTTGGAAGGGAAAATGTGCACTTGAAGTAAAAGTAATAAAGGAAAACTGAATATCCCTTGAGGTATATGAATAAAATCTACTACATTATCCTTCAGCCACTTATAAATTTGAATTGCATAGACTCTTAATCACAAGGCAAGTAGCCTCAGCAAGAGCTTTCCATTGCTAAGGGGTGGGAGAGGGCTGCCATTCTTTTTCCAGCTTCTTAGGAAGAATCTTTTCTTATTTCAACATTTTTGGGCAACTCGCATGCTTCTTTAGATTCTAACCATTGACTCTGAATGACTAAGCTGTATTAAATAGGCAGAAAGCAGGGCAGTGTTGGGGTTTAGAAAATGATACTCTCTAGTACGGTTCTGTGGTATACTGAGTGCTTTAAAGTAAAGGACATTGGAAGGACCTCGGAAAGAATCTCTCTGACCTCCTTCTGTCTCCTGACCTTCTGTTTACACCTGAAAGAAGTCAGAGAAATCAGAATTCTTCTCCCTAAGGCAGGCCATCGAAACTAAACATTATGCTAACCTTCCCCCACCTTTCTGTGTAGGATCTCCCGTAGAGAAATTCTGTGACTTACTTTGTGTCAAAATAGGCCATAGTGTTACAGGCAGCTGAGTGAGTTAAAAATACTATAGGCAGTCAGATAGGGCTGGGCCCTCCAAGGAGCCAATGCACAAGACCAGATAGCTTGCAACCGTGGGGGAGACAGACACCTCCACTATGGGCTGGACCTTAAGACAAAAGATCAAACAAATGCACCCACATACTTCCTAAGGATAAGCATCAGGGATTGATATTCTAAATAGGTCTCTATCACCCTGAGAAAGCCAGAAGAAGCCACTAACCTGAACCCCTACAGAAAAAGCCACTGCTCTATATGTTTGCTACCTGACTTCCCCATTTGTCCTCGATTTAATCAATTTTACCTGAGCTGTGAATCTTATTGGTTGATCATAGTTCTGTCCCAATTGATGCTCACTTTGCAAGTTCCCATTTTTTTCCGCACCTTGGACCTGCCTCACTTTGGGGTTTTACTCTATAAAAATCCCTAAAAATGGCTGGAGATACAGCTCAGTGGCAAAAGTGCCTGCCTGGCAAGTGCAAGGTCCTGAGTTTGAGTCCTGTTGTCAAAAACAAAACAGAACAAAACAAAACAAACAACATCAAAAACAAAAAAACCTCACAAAACACTATATATATATATTTTTTCTTTTCTTTTCTTTTCTTTTCTTTCTTTCTTTCTTTCTTTCTTTCTTTCTTTCTTTCTTTCTTTACAAAAGCCCTAAAAATGGCAGGACCCTTAGCAACCCATTCAGGACCCCTTCTGTCTCTCTCTCAGACAGAAACTTTCTTTCAATAAATATATTCTGCTGTTAACGTTCATTGTTTCTAAAATTCATTCTTTGATTTTAGAGAACATGAACTTATAATGGACATCTAGTAGGATGGGAGTTTCTTTCCCCTATGTCAATAGAACCCTTGCTTTAAGGGGGTCATATGCCCCACACAGAGGCCAAGAGAATCTGGGTCCTCCTCCTTTAGCTGGTTGCCATTAGCTCAGATCCTTTTTTTAAAATCATATTTCTATATGGCTGTCCACTCTTCAGTAAGCATAAAAGTAGTTTTCTCTGGGTTTTTCAGCCTTTTTTCTTGGAGGCACTTATGTTGTTTAAAACTCAGACTAAATAATTTGTTATGCTTTCCCTTTGAGTGTAAACTCTGACCCTTAAAATGTGTGAGGAAAGATTTTGTACATTTCTAACCTATAGCTGTGGCTAGAAAATTCTCCAACTAAGCCAAACCAAACCAAACCAAACCAAACCAAAAGGAACACTCTTTGCACTGAGGAGATAAGAAGGCAGCATTTAATCTTTACACTGGCAGACTGTTGAATCTTCACACCAGTGGACTGTTGCAGGGTAATTCCTCAAAGACAACTGCACTGAATTTAGGAAGAGTTTAGTTTATAAAGAATTTGGAAGTGGGAGATACACAGCAAGTGACAAAATGTTACATACATTGAGTCATATATTGACAGGCAGGCTAGTCTTGAACAGGTTTGTGGATACAAAGGAATTGTTCATCATAATATAGAAACACTCTGGGAACAAGGGCAGGGGGCCTTTACAGAGTAGCATAGTTAAGAGCGTTCCCATAATATAGAAAAGTTCTAAGGAGTAGGCCTTTGCAGAGTGAGTGTAGTTGAAGGCATTACCATAATGTAGGAACATTCTGGGGAGGAGCCTTTGAATTAACCCAGGGTGCCTTCAGGTTCAGACAATTACTCTGATTCAGTGCTCATCAGAGGCGTACAGCAGGGCTTCAGACACTGTCAAGGTCAGTTGAATTCAGCAGAAACAGCAGAATGGAAACTTGGTCAGAGACTTCTAATTGATCATGAAATATCTATAAATTTGTTATTTTGTAAATGTGTACTCACATTATAATTGTGTCCCAACATCTTTCTTTGACTGAAAAATGTCTCCAAACTCATCACATCCTGATCCCTTGCCTTGTGTACAGACAAGGCCCAGGACTCTTCTTGATCAGCAGCTTGACTCTGCAAACTTAAAGTTGGACAAGTTTTTCTCTCCTGCCCAATCCTCCCACTCTTTCAAATGTCAGACTGACAGGTCATTTGTCTTTCTGGAAATACACTGCAATTTGGAACAACATGCAGATCTGATTTTATTTTTACACTTTCAGTTTCAATCAAGGGAGCTATACAGTATAATAACATCAGGTGATGATTTTATGAAGTTTTGATTTTAAATTTTCATATATTTAGTGGGAGAAAATTGTATTTGAGATTCCTACAATCATTTTTTGGAGTTTGGATTGAATTGGGAACCCAGAGGATGATGCAAACCAATGAGGCCACACTTCTATAGTTGAAACAGGGCGATGCAAACTAACCAGGTGATCTCAGCAAAGCAACTTTTGGGTCAGTTCAGGATAGCATGAATGTTGTTGCTCCATACCATTAGTCTCTACTTACATCTCTGCCAGGTTAAGCTTGATAATGAGTTATGCTCTTAGTGTTCTCTCAATATTTTTTAGACAGTGGCTAGATTCCAGTCAATATAGAACAGGATCACATCTTTTATCTCAAGTCTTCCAAAACCAAAGGAAAATGAAAAAGAGTATAGCACAGGAAACATTTTGTAGCAAGATTTGCTTAGCTTTTTTAAAATACAGCTTTGAAAATAAAACAACTTTGAGATATAATAGGAATATAATACATTTCATGTATCAAATGAATAGTTTATTTATTTATTTGTGGCACCGGGTATCAAACTCACAAACTCACGCCTGCCAAGCAGGTACTTAAGCCACTGAGCCAAAACCCCAGCCCTAGGTTTTTGAGACAAGATCGCACTATGTAGTTCAGGCCGGCCTTGTGCTCATGTTGTAGCCCAATCTGGCCTCGAACTCACAATGCTTCTCCTACCTCAGCCTCCCTAGTGCTGGGATTAAAGGTGTGTGCCACCCTGCCCAACCATGAACAGTTTAATATTTGAAAGCATATGTGAAATCATCAGTATAATCAAGATATTGAACACAATTGTTCCTTCTGGAAACTTCTACCTATCTGGTATTTGGATAGGAATAACTCATAACATTCTATATAGTACAGTAGGATAACCAAAGTTGACAACATTTATTTATTCCAAAATAGTGAATAGGATTTTGAAGGCTCTTAGCATACAAAAATGATAAATGTTTGAGATAATAGATGTACTAATTCTCTGATCTGAGCATTACACAAAGTATGTTTGCATTTATGTCACTGCTAGGGTACCAGCACAAACAGCAGCACATCTTCTTCTAAGGAATACTGCATGTACTCAGGTCCACAGGACTGTGGACTCTTATGGTGGTATAATCAAATAATAACCTCACTGTCCAATATCAGCAAAGGTACTAAAACACAAGCCACTTGGAGTATAAGTGATTGAAAATAACAAAAACTTTAACCCCAAGATCAGCAGATGTTGAAAGTGAGACATAAAGAGTCTGAAAATAAACTCTGTGGGCCCAGAAACCATGTTGTCTATTGTTTTTATTCTAGCTTCTCTGTTAACTATATGTTATTCAAAAGATAAGCAATTGAAATATGAAGAAACAAATAGGTTGAAGGTTTAAAAATATATGAAACTAATCATAAAGTTATTGCAAAAGTGAGTGATCCAGATTCTTCTCAAGCTTTCACATGAACCTAGAATGATGTGTGTGTGTGTGTGTGTGTGTGTGTGTGCGCGTGTGCGTGTGTGTGTGTGTGTGTGTGTGTGTGCGTGCGTGTGTGTGTGTAATGATATTACTCAAGATGAAAACAACTTTGGGAACTCACATAAGCTGTAATTATTGCATATTTTTAACAGCCTAAATGGAGAAATCTTGCAACATGCAGAATATTGGTAAGCATACTCAGAAAAGTAGTATCAAAAGTAGTACAGCCAAAGTAGGCCTAGAGTAAACTCTTAGCCAGTTTAACAACGCTTAAAAGCAAGGTTGGAAGGTATCAAGTTGCATTCCAGAATAAAGTTAAAGCATTAAAAGAAATAAAACTCCAAGACCCAAAGACAACAAACATGTACTTCTCAGATGAAGAAATGCAAATGGCAAATAAATACATGAAGAAATGCTCAACATCACTGGTCATTCAAGAAATACAAATTAAGACAACAATGAGATTCCATCTCACTCTAGAGAGAATGGCTGCCATCAAGATAATCAACCAATAACAAATGTTGGCGGGGCTGTGAGGAAAAAGGAACACTTCTCCACTGTTGGTGGGAGTGTAGACTGGTGCAAACACTGTGGAAATCAGTCTGGAGATTACTCAAAAGACTAGGAATGGAAGTCTCACTCAATCCAGCTATTTCCCTTGAGTATTTTCCCAGAAAAATTGAAAATGTCATGCCACACCACAGTGATATATGTGCACCCATGTTTACAGCAGCACAATTTGTAATACCTAAATCTTGGAAACAATTTAAATACCCATCAACCACAGAATGGATGAAAAAGATGTGGCATTTTTATACAATGGAATATTACTTAGCTATGAAAAAGGATGATCCTGAGGCTTTTATAGGTAAATGGAGACCTTTTGAGACCATACTCAAAGTGAAATTAATCCAACTCACATTTATAAATATCATATTGTCTCCCTAGTATAAAAAATAATAAAAATAAAAAACTGAAAGAGTAATAAGATCCCAGTGCAGGTAGAGAGAGCCAGTCAGATCCACCTTTACCTGCTAGCCCCCACCACTGGAAGGCTTGCTTCCTGTGGGCAGCCAGTGGGAATAGGGACACACAGCCAGGTAAGCCCCATGTACCCACAGACCAGCATTGGAGGCCCCTGCTTCCTTCAGGCAGCCATCACCCACCAGGAGAATAAGACAAACACAGTTCTGTGTGTCTACCACCATTGCAGGAGCCACAGTATAGACATGCAGGCCTAGAGAAGCAGTCCCACCCACTATGCACCCCTGGCCATCAGGAAAGCCCCAGTGTAGCTGCACAGGTCTGCAAAAGCACGCCCTGCTACCGCCCAGTAAGCCTGGGTCAGAGGAACCCAGGTGCCATTCCCATTTCCCTACACTGAGGAGGGGCAGCCAACATAGGAAGTGCCTGGGACCCTACAACCAGCTTGTTGGGGGGAACTCAGGAGCATGTCAAGACAAAGGAGCAAAAGGCAATCTCAGACCTCCAGTCCATACAGAACAAGTCTGGGAGATACAGTCAGGGAAGAAAATGGAAGTCACACTCTTGAAACCTCTGCCAGGCTAACAACTAAAGTAAAGAAACAACTTCATGAGACTGTAAAAGTAATGAAATCAGAAATAATCTCTCAGGTAAAAGAAGAAATCACAAACATAATGAAAGAATTGCTGAGCATATCTAAAGAAGACATAGATAAAAAGAGGAGCATAGGAAAATGATGGAAACCTTGAATGAACAATATAGAAAAGAATTACAATGCATGAAACAGATTCAAAAAGACATCCAGGAAATTAAAAAGTTGATTGAAAGCTGGCAAAACCACTTGAAAGAGACTGAAGATAGACTCTTACACTTTGAAGACAGGATTGCAGCTAGCAATCCTGAAAGGAAAGATCTCTTAAAAATAACAAGGAAGTTGGGTGTGGTGGTGCACAGTTTTAATCCCAGCACTCAGGAGACTGAGGCAAGAGGATCATTGCCTCAACCCACACAGCTCCTGAGGTTCTTGGGGTGAAGGACTGCAAGAGGATGAGAAAAATAAAGAAAGAGACAAAGCTGGGGTCAGGTGGAGCCTTTGTCCTCCTCATGGGAGGAAAGGAACTGCTCAACAAATGCTGCTGTTTATTTATATACTGGGAAGGATGATGTCAATTTCAGCCCCTCTGCCTAGCAACCCAGGCCTGGATTGTTTAGGAGCCTCCTGTTTTTCTGGGCTGTAGCAGCGTTTTCACATGGTTGACCCAGGTGTTCTTTGTTACTTTGATAAGTTCACAATGTGGGTCATTTTCTAGCTTCAATGGCTCCCAACATATCCATCATTTTTGTTTTATTGTTGCACAGGGTGGGTGGTCAGTTGAAGCTGGAGGAGCTGTGTTGGGGAGCTCTGAAGAAGATCTTTTTAAGTGCAGTCTGAAGATTTTAAGTCCATGCATTCTGCAATTGAAACCCTGTGCAGTCCATTAACCCATAACCATAGTCAGCTACCAGTATAGCTGGCAATTGTCAGAAGATGTTAGTGATTTGAGTTTCTTTTATAATATATTCCTTTAGTAGTGTTTTATATACCTCTAGTAGTTGTACGTTTTCTGTAGGATATTCAAGACCGAGTTAAGGTGAGAACTGTTTTAAAAACGATCAATTTTTTTAATCTATCAAGGTCAGTTAAGTCTCCTCAAGAAATGCCTTAGAACCATGCATAGCACCTCTTAGTTCTTGCCAGTGTCAGCCATTCAGATGAGTCACGGCCATTGCTTGACCAAGTTGCTTTCTGTGAAAGCCTGGGAGATTTTTTCTCTTGGTGACTCTCCTTAGGCACACCACACACTGATGATCACTTTCCTCTGTGTGGTCTCAGTCTCCTTGATCAGAAGACCAGGGACTCACTGAGTATTGGATGTCACAGCAGAGGTTCTCTAATGTCCTGGGTCCCTACTGACCTTGGAGGGCTAGAGCCAAAATATTGACTCTCCTCTTAGCCCATCTATCCCTCTAATTGTTGGTCTCTAAACCTCAGTTGTTGAACATCCAGAAGAAAAGATTGTTAATAGTACAATGTAGTAGGGGCAGAAAGCATAACATTATCATCTTATCTAAATATCAAACATCTTAGAACACAAAATAGAACCATTATTTTTTTTAACAAACTTGGATCTTTTAACATTTTAATACCTGTACAATGTTAACAAAGTTACATATTTTACACAGAAAATTAGAAAACAAAACCATACCTAATGTTGTAACTTGACAATTATGATGACATTTTTTTTTTATTTTAAAGAAAGTAAAATATAACAGAATGTAACAAATGAAGTCAATCAAAACAAAGCAGTAGGAGTGGTACAGAACTTTGAAGACCAATAATATGAGTACAATAGCTACTATAACATACCTTGCTATCTTCAAATTAGCTGACCATTCCAACAGATGTAGTAGGATTGAACCAAAAACAAAACGATA